>OMLB01020699.1:0-38309 GCA_900302555.1 Myripristis jacobus
GTGTGTTAAGGTGATAAAAACCTTTCATGACATTAGGGTCTGTGAGGTTCCGCGAGCAGATCATTGAGATCATAGCGTGGAGCCTATCTTCCTCTTCCTCGTCATCGTCCAGCGAAGGTGCGCGGCTGCCCGTGGTGTGGTGGTAGTTTATAGTGACTGCTTGCACCAATGGGACAACAGAGAACACAGTTAGAACAGCGCCTCCCCACAGGCATTGGGAAGAGGGTGGTGGGACAACACCACACCCCAAATGTGTAAAGAAATCACGGGAATACAAAATGCCAACATATACTGAATACTCATACGGTGCATGCATTCAGTACAGAGATGACTTTTTAGCCAGAGAGGGAAGAATGAGTACAGTAGAGTCCTGCAGCACTACACCAGGTCTTTGGGTGTTTTACTTACTGGCATCTTGTCGGTGTCCAGGGTAGACGATACGAAACACATAGTCAGCAGCCGTCTGTTCCTCCCCATTCCTGTCCTGGTCCACCAGCCTGGCAGTACTGTTCCTCTTCCTCAGTTTTGGGAACACCTTTCCCTACAGGAAACACATACACAAATGTAATAAAATGCTAATGTTGGTACATAAATACACAAATAACCATATATACATGAACATACACCATTAAATAAACCACACATTAAATCATTATGCAACATTTCCAAGTTGGTGGCTTGTCCAGATGGTACTAGTATTACCAGGGGATGTCTTGTGATTTGTAGCTTTTGACTCAAGATCACAAGAATCATATCGTGCTTGTAAATGAGGGTACATCACTTCAGGAGCTTATGTTATAGGAAGTGTAGTTTTCCTTTTTGCTCATAACTGGATATCCCAAAAAAAAAGGACAGACCTTGCCTTTCTGGGACCAGAGGGGAGGTTCAAGTTGCCCCCGTGGAAGGAGGCCAGTCTCTAGACAGGACAAGAAGGCCAGGAGATGACCACCAGGGGGGAAATGGAGGGGCGGCCGCTGGATCCCATCCTGACTGACCAGAACCAGTGTACCACCACAGTCCGCTATATTATGGCATCGAAGAGAGCAGACAATGGAAAGTGGGGTCAAGAGAAGAAAGGAAAAACATGGTAGGATGGCTCATTAGTGTAAAGTGGAATAGGTAAAGTTTAAATGTGAGAAAATAGCTATAGTTTTTCTAAGAAGACAGTCCTAGAGGCTTTGCTGTCCATTGATAGATCAACAGGGGAAGATCGCCTATGTCCATTTTTTTTTAAAGCTCCATCCCTGTGATTTCCAAGCAGGTAACACATAGCCTATTCTCAATCTTTCCACTTTTTCAAGTCCTAATACATGGATGCTCATGTTTCCATTACCCAAACGAGGAACCCATACTGATATCAATAAAAATCATCCCATGTCTAAATTATTCTGTTTGGCAAAGACTCATTGACATTGCAAAATGTATTTATATGCTGATGATACTATTTTATATTGCTCTGCTGATTCTGTACAGACAGCTACTAACAATTTGAAGCTTTAATTCAGTGTTATGCAAGATGAACTGATATGCTTGAAACTTGTCCTAAGTTCAGACTAGACCAGATATATGTTGTTCTCTAGAGCAATGGAAAGTAATGAAAATTAATTCAAAATCTGTACTTTAACAGCATTATTCCAAAACATTTTTTAAAGTCCATATTGACAACCTAGTCAAAAGCTTGTAGATTAAACTTGGTTGTCTGTACTAGATCAAGGCTTGCTTCCCTGCCACCTGTTATATAAAGAATTGAGGAAGCTCTTTTTCTCTGAGTCCTGGATAATGGTGATATTGTCTACAGGAATGTGGCAACTGCTACTCTTTAGCTTCTTGATGTTATACATTATTCAGTCCTTTGATTTATAACAAGGGACAGCTTTGGCACCCACCACTGCACCTTAAACAAAAAAGCAGGGTGGCCTTCCTTCTCTACAGGGCATGATACGCACTGGTGTACTTTTATTTTTAAAGCTGTTGGATTTACTGAACACACTTTTTAGCTCCATGTGCCAAGAGCTGGCCAAACCCTGAGCTGGGCAAAGCGGCATTTAGGATCTTGAACTTGCTCTTTTTCCATTGCTGTTTTGTAATTTGTTTTACAATTTTGTTCTTTTACATTTTCCTTTTTTCCCTTTTACAACATAAGATGCCTTGTTGTAATATCATCAGCACTGTTGTGAAGGAATGATGATGCTGATATTTAGCAATGTATTAAATCGACAGTTTTATAACATGTAAACTCTGTTATTTTATTAGATTTTGACCCATTACCACATTATATGTCTGTTATTACATTTTCAGCAGCTACACAAGTGCATGCACACAAAAATGTACACAAAATGTATAAAATTCAAGGGTGGCAGAAAGATAAAATGAGTTGAACCAGGGGTCACCAGCTTATGGTGGTGTGACCCCGGCTACCCATTAACAGGAACCTCACACTTTATTAAGCCAACCAATCAATAGCGTAATGTGACAACGGCTTATTAAAGACACCAACCTTTAGCTTCATGACAAAATGGACTGTGTGTGTTACTGGGCAAATGCAAAGCCGTCCACCCTGTGTAACGGGGCTGATATGAGCCAAACTTGCAAGTATTGTGGAGGCATGGTGCTTATATACTCACATCGTTGGTGACAGTGGATGCAGACTATCTGGCGCAAAGGCACAGTCAATGCATAGTCCCAGTAGATACTAACAGAGGGGAAAAAGTGGGGGAGTGCAGTCAGACAGTCAGGAGTTTGGTGGTCTGTCTCGAAAAAAAAAAATCAAGACTCTAGCAATGTTGAGGAACGGCAAACCTGAGGTAGGTGCTGCATTTCAAAAGTTAGATCATTATAAGTTTTGTTTGTTGGAACAGTGGTATGTTTTCACAGTTTCAAGTTGACAGTAATAATCATAATTATTATTATTATAGTAATTACTACATGCATTTTTTAAGATACTAAAAAATTACCATCAACATTGTTCTCAGCAATGATGGACATATTTTCAAATGTACATGTTTTGTTTTTTTCTAGCTTTCTAATTTGAAATGTCAATAGTCACAGTAATTGCACATTTGATTATGTCTGTATGTATCCTATTTGTCAGTGAGGTTCTGATTACCTCTTCTCCAGATCGCAGTCTCCAAGCGTGCCGTTGATGAGCTGGTTCGGAGTCCACTTCAGAGTGAGGTTTTCCCCGGCCTGGTGGAGTGACAGGTACCCCCGCAACACCTCCATGTCTTTCTTCTAGCACGAGAAGAGGGGGAGGAATAAGGAAGGAAAGAACACAGGAGCCGAGAGTGGAAGGCGTTGAGTCAAGAGCACAGATTATGGAGAGGAGAAAATAGAGAGATTGATAAAGGCACGTGACAGAGGAGGCAGATGGATGGAGAGAGTGTATGTACGGATGGGAGCAGGAGGATGATAAAGGGCAGCATATTAGAATGAAATAAAAAAGTTATAATACATAAATTATGTATTAGGAAATTAGGCCAGCGTGTGTCAGAAACACAGTAGGCAGTAGGAAGGAAGATTAATATCGAAACAGAGAGCAGGGGTGGATTGTGGTAGGAAGCAGCAGTATTTCTGAACTTCTTTGAATGTGCTTGGATCAAGCATGCAACTTTATTTCTGTATGCGTCTCCGTGCGTGTGTGTGTGTATGGATGTATGTGCATGGTTCACCGACGCCCTCATGTCTTAGCATGGTCCTATCAAAGGGTCAGTGCTGTGGGAGGCAGTATGTGCTCGTTATACATTCCCAGGGTCAAACATGCTGAGGCAACTTGGCAAACCACCGCGCTGCACTTAGGCAAGAGAAAGAGCACTCTGACTTGTTTGTTTATGTGTGTGTGTGTGTGTAAAAGCATGTGTGCACACCATAGATACAAATGTACATTATATGATTATGTAATGCTGATATAATGTCTTTCATTGAGGCGCAGTGTGTGTGTGTGTGCATGAAGTATTCACTTGACGCTGGCTTTCAAAGAACCATGCAGAGCACTCATGCTGCACTACATTTATTTTATATATGTTGGTGTGTTTACGCACCAGATGATACCGCTGCTGTGATAATTATCTCCTTGGTAATGGCTCATATCTGCAACTGCAAATGGCTGTCTTGGAAAATAGCCTAATCCCAGGCTTAATAACACAACTGTCATATTTTACAGAATGGTTCACTGAGCAACCATAGGGATCAAACAAAACAAAAATGATTCTATGAAGACATTAGGTTTGAACAAAAAAAACCCCACCAACAACAACATAAGCACACTGCTAGATAGGCTGTTTTGGCGACCATGTGCTGGATTTTGCTTTCATATTTCTTGCACTTGCTTATGTAATTATAAGATCAAATTAGACCATGCAAAATTTTCCTTGGGATTTCGGAAAACTGTTCTCAAGGGTTTTTGACATAACATTGTGTATCGAGTCCAGAGTTTTTCATGCAACATGCAGGTATTCTTAAGCAGATCATCATCAAAGTTACAACATAGGTAATGTCCTTTTAGGATTATCTAACTGAATACCCACTCTTTAGTGGCAGTAAATCCCTGTGTATGTCTTGGTCAGACAAAAGAATTCAACTATCTGAAATGATCAGAAACTGAGGATGCACAGTCCTACCGGCTGCACCAGGACGTTGTTTTTGCCGTAGAGAAGGTGTGTGCGGGAGTTTTGGTGAAGCGACTCCACGTACTCCCTCGCCGATGCCGCAAACCTGTCCTCTGACATGCTGCCACTGGACTGCCTCTTGCGGATCTAAAAACCAAGGACAAAATCTGAATTATGGATGCATCCTGGTGTGGGTATGCAGCAGGATGAGACACAGTGGGCTTTCTCGTTTATAGCACTGGTCAGTGTCACATGGTAAGGTTTAG
Organism: Myripristis jacobus; assembly: GCA_900302555.1. Lineage (NCBI taxonomy): Eukaryota > Metazoa > Chordata > Actinopteri > Holocentriformes > Holocentridae > Myripristis > Myripristis jacobus. The sequence continues at coordinate 4,871 of OMLB01020699.1, forward strand.
GCAACAAAACCTCTTAGTGTAAGCCGTGGTATGTAAGATTTTGTATTTGTGCCGAACGATGCCCCTACAGGTTGTGAGGGCAACGTGCGTCAGTTTACGAGCTGAGGGATTAGAAGCCACCAGAAGCCAAACAGCATGTCAGCAAGGCTGCAAACTTTCAAGACTTACTTGGCATGAGATTGACAAAGACTGACAAAACTTTTTTGCTGTGGGATAAATGTATCTATGTGCATGCTAGCCTGAGACGGAGGTGAGGTTGGATGTCTTTTAGGCTCCGAAAAAACCCCCACAACAACCACAAAACTGCATGAGAAAGTTGACACTGATGAGGTGAAACCCACATTGCTATCTTTCCTTGACGTCTGGACAGCGAAAACACATTACACCCCTGCATTAGTTTGCTCAATCAGAAAGTATAATTCATGCATTGATGTATGAGGTTTGGATTTTTATAACAATGGTTCTTTCTATGTATTTTTTACAAGATTTGACCACAACTTCAACCTCCTCTGATGTAGGAGACAGACAGAGTGGAGGCCTGATGTTTGACGTGCTGACGTCACTGGAGGTTCCCGGAGTCCTGACATCCCAGATGGAGCACCATTACATTAATGCACCTGTACCAGCTGCGGGGAAATGGATACGGACACTGAGAGGCCCTGCTGTGGCCAGGCCCCTAAAAACTGTATAAGCAATATGGCATACATCCAGTTTAACATATTAGATGAGGAGGTTTTGCCATTGAAGACGGCCGGGGGGGGGAGTGCAGCAGCAGCAGTACAGGCGTGCAGCAAACAGACAGTTTGTCCTGTGGCAGCTCGGCCGTTTGTTTGAGGGCAACAGTTTGTTTTTCTAAGCTGCTGTGTTTGGAAAATTCAGGCCACATTTCCTTGCCTACGGGGTCATCACACCAGCTTCAGGGTGCGTCCCTTCATGTAACCTTGTCTCTGACAGTCTGCAACTGTAAGTAGTATTATTTATATTGCAAAAAGTTTTATATGTTGTTACTTTTTAATTTTATATGCAAGGTCATTTGGTTCCTTGTTCATTTGTTTACTAATAAAACCAAACATTTATTTATTAAACATTTTCCTCATCTTACCCCCAGAGCGGGCCTGCGGCCAGGTGAGGCGTCCTGGCCCCGGTGGGCCCCGTGGATGCGGTGGCGTTGAACCAGCTCGTTAGCCGAGGGGTCGGTCCAGAAATGATCCGACGTCTTCAGCTTGGTGTACTCCAGCGCGCAGGGCCCCACTGGGAACACGCACACACACACGCCGGAAGAGCTTACACGAAAAGACACTTGAAGAGTGCAAGTGCAAAACATAAATTTTGGAAAAACTATCTCTTCCCTGAATTCCATTAATCATTCATTTATTTTAAAAAGTACAGATGAATCATTTTCCTAACGAGGCGTCTTAATCAAGTCAACGATTGAGCTCAATAGTGAAGTTCTCAATAAATCTGTTGAGCGGGTATAAGTCAGAGAAACATAATTGCTCCACATTAGGGTATTAACATCAGTCCTGATCATGTATCTCTAAACCACATTACCAAATGAAACTTTTATGAATCACCGCTGATGATTTTAATCAAGGGAGTAATAATTATTTTCTTTATTATTAGTTTATCACATAAGAACAGGGACTGAGGAGTGTTTACCACTTCTATGTCTGTATTGTTTCCACTTTTTGCTACTGGCTGCTAGTAATTTTGGTAGTTTAAGAGTTGAGGCTTCCTTCCTTCCTTAATGTGATGTCCTCTGAGTGAAAGAATGAGCTAAATTGGCTGAAATGTAAATATGAAACGTAAATGCAGTGTAATTTACTCACCCAGTAGGGCTGCTAAGATGGGCCCAAACACCGGGTCATGCATCAGAGCTTCCCTTTCATAGTATTTACTGCATTGACAAACACAGACAGAGAGAGATCATTTAGAAAGCCCCAAAATTTATGGAAAAGGATATTCTTACACTGTTAGATCTCATTAGTCCATGATGCGCAGTGCATTCTGAGAGTTAGTTTGTCTTTTTGGTGTACCCACTTTCCCCGAACCCTCGTTGTCTGCCTCTGCTTCAATTAGTAATTTCCTTCATTTCCCACGATGCCTCATGTACCGTTAATCAAAATGCATCAAAATGTGTCCTCTGGCTGCATCGAAGCTAAAATATTTTAATTTGACACTGCGTCATCTGCATTTGGCCAGATGTCCAAGTGAATGAGAAAAATATATCTTTAAACAACAAGAGGGGTCGCAGAAAAGTGATTTATATTGGCGGTAACTCTGTTTTTTTGTACTGCTGAGGGGTTTTGATGCAGTTTTAACATTAGGTTTCACTACAAAGCCCATCACGGCACATATGACTGGCATATCACGTTTCCAGCTTTCATCTTTGATATTAGAGGCTGTTGGAAACTCAAGTGGCATTGCGGCATTGTATCTACGCAGACAACACACAGAACAAAGCAACCAGAGGAGGAAAAGAACAGAACTGGAATGAATAGAGGTGATTCAAGGGATTGTTCATCATTCAGCTCCATCAAAGGCTTAAAAGGCTTGAGGTGAGTCATCGTTCGACAGTGCCGTTTAGCAAAGATTGAGGACGGTAAAGGAAACGGACAACTCACCTGGAGTTGTCCACGATGTACTGCACGATTTTGTCCAGAACTTTCTCGAAGAGGGCGGTTCGCACCCAGATGTGTTTGATGGCCTGGGCGGAGAGGGGCTGGGGGGCCCGGCTGGAGGTCGTGGAGCCCTGCCTCCTCAGAGGTTCATGACCCACGCTCTGGGCTCTCCTGGAGAGGACAGGGGAAAGCCACCAAACACCACCACTGCTTTATCTTTCACAGGTAAGGCAAGCTGTTTTCTTGCTGCTCAACATCAACAAAAAGGCCAGCGCACTGTCTATAAGAAAACCCGGCCAGATCCTTCTCACTTTGCTGCATCAGTATTCCAACATTAACTACAGCGCCTTCAGTTTTCTGCTTCCAATGGGGAAATGTTAACTAGCCACCATTAGTTATCTAACTTCAACCTTTGTTGCTGATTTAATTTGAGCACTGACACTTGCATCAGTCAAAGTGCATCCTGTGGGTGGTACCTTGCTGCTGTAATATTAGCTTGTGACAATACTGCTGTTAATTAAAAAACTTTTTTCCTATCAAAGACGCCACAAACAGATCTGCATTAAACCATGGACGTCATGGCAATTTCATCCTGTGATATCCAGTTTGAGACGGTTTTTGTAGTTTGATATGACATCGTAAAGAATTTTATGTATATACTGCAGGAAAAGGTGAAGAGAGAAAGCTATGAGCAAAATCATCCTTACACACAGCGGTGAAATTAAACTGTTACTCATTTTTTGGTGACCCGAGGAAACCTGAAGGAACCATTCTTGAAGCTGTACTCAGTCGAGGTTGTCCTTTGGCAAAAACCAGCCCCATAGGTCGTTTGTAGTGCAGCTTATTTCAACCTTCAGTTATACAAGTCTGTGTAAGAGGCGGGTGGGGGTGTATAGTTCAATCAACACAACTTTCACTGTGTCGACCTGAGTTCAAATCCAAGCAAAAGTTCAATACCTAATGTTAATGAACATTTCTGACTTTTTCCTAAACTTAACCCTTACAACAAACCTCACCCTTATCTTAACAAGAACTTTTTCCTAACCTTAACAAAGTATTTTAGTGGTTACCTCACTCAGGAGAGTGTCCTTTGGGTCGTATTAGAGGGTTGGAACAAACAACCTATGTGGTCTGATGGGTTGGAGGACTTGTTGGTTAAGTCTCTTACACCAATACTAAACTTGCCCTTAACCCCTCATGACAGTTCCCACTTAAAAGTTGATGGACTTTCCAAATGTCATAATTTCTTCTGAGCTAGAAGCTGAACTCAGAACAACAAAGCTGCTGGCTTGATGTCATCACGGCTATGAAGCAGCACCACAACCACTTAAACCCTGATCTTCCCTTAAATTTCACGTTAAGTACCTTCATAGTCATACCAAGCTGACAGTGCACAGCTTCTTTCTTCAAATGTACAGCTCCAGTGAGGAAAGTAATGTGCTCATTTTTCCTGAGATTTTTTGAAAGCTTCAATTAATGTAGAAAGGGCATTCTGACATAACGTGAGCTTTTGACCAGTAAATTACAACTGATCACTAATTCTAATGTATAACCACTGATCACTGAGGGTTTTTTCGACAAATCTAAGTATTTTTGTTAACCCCAAAGCCAGGTCCATCCAGCATGTTGATGGGACATTGTTGAGTCTCTGCGTGAAAAGACCAATTTTATCCCAGGCTGAGTTTTATCTCCGGCACCTCTAAAGCGATCAGACAAAACCACTCACACGTCCCCTCTTCAACAACCAAATGAGTGTGTGTATGCGTGTGTGAAGGGGGGTTCAGCTACAGTCACGATGTTCGCAATCCCCCCAGCTTTTTCAACAAGGGTGTGTGTGTGTGTGTGTGTGTTTGTGTGTGTGTGTGTGTGAGGGGGGATTTCAGCGAACAGTCACGATGTTCTCAATCCCCCACGTGTACGTACGTGTGTGTATATGTGTGTGTGTGTGTGTATGTGTGTGATGACAGCGGGATCTCCAGAGGATGGAGAGTGGAATCAGGATGAAGTCAGAGAGAAAGGAGAGAAAGGAGACGGAAGAAGAAAAAGAGGGAGAACCTGCTGTTATGTGGCGCACTGAGGAAATCCACGCTCTCCCATTTTAAGTGATCAGGCTTGTATGTATGAATGCTTTTTTTTGTCAAGTAAAACCAATATTCACTGATATTTATTTCAATCGTTCTTCTATATAGAGGTTTCTCAGTTAGTGTGTTGCTTTCAGGGCTCCAGCTGACGACTGAAATGGTTGACAGTGCGCCTGACTTTTTTTAATTTGATGATTAGTTTTTTCCTGTCAGTTGCCAGCTGCAACCGCCCCCCACAAGAAAATAACAAACCAAAAAGGCATAAACAGCTTTAATTCTGTGCTGAATTGTCATCAACTGCATCGTCCTGCATTGCTGCTCTATCATTGGGTAGTATCATTTTAACAGTGTTAACAAGGTTGAATACAGTATTTTAATTTATTTGAAACTTGCCCCAGTGCCATGATAGGAAACGTGTACAATGCTGCTAACTGTTTAGCGAGCTAACGTCAAGGAACATCGACAAATGACGATTCAATCAGTTCTCAGGTCATCCCAGCCGGTCGGTATATAGTCGTGGGCTGATGATAGCAAAGCACAGCCGGCGGCTCACCTGTCTGCGACGCTGTTTAAATCAGCCTGCAGGTGTTGCCCTGGTTACATTATGACAAGGAGAAAATGCACTGCACCTTTTGTGCACAAGTAGTGCAAGAGATTACTTGTAAAACAGACTTCATTAGTGGTTTGAGTCACACAAAAGCAACCGTAAAGAAGCATCATGGCAGTATAAAACATAAGAAGGCCAGGGATTGTGGCTTTGCTAGGTCTGCCTCGTGCCACCCTGAGAGCAGTGCAATGTGCCGGTGATAAAGTAGCAGAAAAGAGATGAAAGAATTGGAAATATAATTCAGCACAGCTTATGACTGCAGCAGAAGAAATACCACTCACAAAGTTTAACTGCCAAATTTTACTGAGGAGGAAATGCACGGATGTGTCGAAGACGTGTAATAATGATACAGCATGAGCAGAGTTTGCAGGTCGTACTAAAATCAAACTGAAATGCTGGGAGAGGCTGTAAAAGCAAATTACATGTGTTATAACCAGCTGTGGGACAGATGTCTCGGGAAAAGACAATGTTATCACGTACTGTAGGCGAATATCTGACACAACAGCTGGGACTTGTCCAGTTGTGTTGGCCGGGTTTGATCACTGTCATGCTGGAGGAACCATCAACACTCACAAGCTGCTGCCTGAAAACGCTGACCCAACCAACCCAAACTGGTGGGCAGACAAAATGAGCACTTTGAATGGTGGAACTGGTCATGATAAGTAAGTAAAGATCAGTGCCAGTGATTGAGAAAGTCTATGACCTTCTGCAGGTGGGGTGGAAAACATCATTTCAGTCCCAAAAGCAAGCAAGAGCTGAAGGTGAATCGGCTGTAAACCACGAAACCCATCGGCTGTTAAAACTCAGCACTGGCTGCCACCGATTTAGTGGCCACTCTATTTTCCTTCGGTCAAATAATGCAACATGGCAGGGGCAAGACTCTGCTGTGCATCATCAGAGCACCTCACAGCTGCATCCAAAACCTCTGACAGAGATAGACATAGATGTACTTTATTGATCCCAAATTGGGAAATTCTTGTGTTAAATATAAAAGGAAAGGCCAAGCACATTGTGCGGCAAATAGAAAGCTTGTCTCTTGTTGCCTTTAACCTTTTGCATGACCTTTTTTCAGAGGTCTCAAAGCTCAGTCTAACACAGGAAGAAGTCTCTGATCCTTCCTCAAGTGGGTGCTGCAGCTGAGAGCCGTGTGGGGGAAGTTAAAGGGTTTAAGGAGAAGACACTGGGAGGAGGGAGGCCACTGGCCGATGCACCTACAGCACATAGGGCAAGATTCTCCAGCTGAAGGTACAGAGCAGCAGGAAGCAGCCAACCGCCAGCAAGGACGAGGTGGAGGGGATGCAAGCGGCCACACTGGCATAACCTTCCAAAATGTCAAGGGCCCCCGAAGCCACTTTCAGAAATGATCCGGATGCAGTGATTGAGTTGACATTACTGTTAAAGAACCAGAGAGCAGATTTGGAAACATGATGGGGAATGATACGCAGCAGGGACACTTGGAGGGATCAGAAGCCATCAAGTCCTTTTCAGTGTTTTGTTATGATGTACGGCCAGAAGACGTTACCTATGGTGAGGAGGAGGTTGCCACGCTGCTGAACTGTGGTACAAAGAGATCTTGACAATGAATGGATGTGATGTTACAGCTGTGCAGAGGGAAGGGAGACTGCTGAAAATATTAGTGAAAGGTCAGTTCATGGATAAGACATACACTGAGTTATGGAAAGTGATGCTTAGGGAGGGGGCGTGCTGCATAGATTTTTAGAACATTTCTTCACTTGGTTGAAATGCTGCTGGTGCTTCCCGTGCTTTCCCGTTTTCTGCACCGAGCAGAATCAAGTCAAACGTGCGCCGTTCCCTGAGGACTCAGTGAGGATCAGCGGAGAGGAGCCCTCACTTAGGCTGTTTGATCCAGAACCCGCGCAGACCAAACCGGCCAGCCAAGTGACACTGACATGGCAACAGTGACTCTGAGCCATGGAAACACTACGCGTAAATAGTTAACAAGCAGAACAGACCAGGGAAGGAGGGCAGTGACAATAAAAGAAGACATAAAAGGCGATGTGAGGACAGAGAAAATTAAGCAATAAGTAACTGTGAGTTGTTTTGAATGTATTCATATTCAGGCTCGCGCTCAGTCTTAAAGCTGGAGTGAAAATTCCTTATACCATTTCATATGAAACTAGACAACCTAAGGAATCCATTGGCACCAAGCATGGGGGGCTTTCTCTGTAATTCCCTCCCCAAACCCATCAGAGACTCCAACACAGCGTCCTCCTTCAAGGCCTCTCTGAAAACCCACCAAAACAGCTTTCCATATCTGACTTTCTGCCTCTATGGTTTTAACTGCTTCCACTGTTTAAACTTTGTGTCACTGGAAACTAGATAGTAAATACGATTATCACGGTGGGTAAAATGTTTATATTTAAAGCTCAATCAAGTATTAATTTGAATCTAAGTTTCTTTAAAAATACATTACAAAACCAATTTCTTTTGGAAACAATAATTGCTACAAAACAATGCAACACAGCGTGAAGTGGGAGGAGATTTCCTTCAGTGGAGAGCGGGACGATGTAGAAATCTAGACGTGCTCTTCCTGTCACGTAAATATTTTAGTTTCTAAAGGTGCTGTCAGTCTAACTGTTTGCATTTCCGAAGGGATCCTACTGATTAGATTTTTGTCCTTTCTGGTTTTATTTGCTTTTTCTGATTTTTTTTCCCCCCAGTTGTTTGGTTTTGTTTTGCTTTGTTGAGAGACTGTATTGTCCTGTCGTCTTATTGTTGTGTCTACTGTGAGTATTAACTGCCTGCATTCATAAAAAGTCTAAATAATGACCGATACAGAATTAAATGATTAAATAAAGCACTGAACCACTCTCGGCTTGGTCATGCACACCTCATTTGAAAATGTTCATATTTCCAACATGACTTGAAATCAAGGTGCATAACACAAGAACAATCTTTGAATAGATATTATGCTGATAAAGGAATTATGAGGGTTAAAGAATATAGTACAAATAACTACCTATCTAGTAGATCGGTAACTAGAATGATTACCGGACTCAGAGCAATGATGCCTGAATCTACTCAATCACACATTAATGTGATAACAGAACAGCCTTAGTCCTCTGTTTAACGTGTTATCCCAGCCCTTGTTTTGCCGTGTGTCTGTTTAGTATGATGGAGGATATTATCAAATGTGTAAATCACTTACATGGAAACGTCCTTTCCTGCGGCATGTTGCCCTGCTTCCACCAAGACGAGCTCTGTCATTGGTCTTTACAAATTCAAAATGTCAGGAAATGTCAACATGTGTCTGACTGAACATGGGGTGTTGATTACAACCCGATTGCATTCTGAGCTGACAAATGAATATTAATATGACGAGGAGCACGCCGCAGCGATTTCTTCCCTTTCAAGGAGTGCATGATCTGAATTTGAGTTCTTGTACAGACTTTTTGCGGCGCGTTCATTCAGTTCATGTGAGGAATCGAGACTTTCCCTGGGATCGGAGCAGTGCTGGTTCAAGGGAAAGGCATCTGGTCTTCAGTGCTGTGTTACTGTGTGTGTTTGTGGTTGTGCTGCACACATTTAAAAACACTGTTTGAGGGACATTATTTTCCAATGGTGTCAAGGTGAGAATGACACTCTGTGTGAAGTGTAGATTATCATGTTCCTGCATCTCTGAGCCAACACGGCAGCACCTGATTGCCAGTGGCTAAAATGTGTGTGACTGCTGTTGCAGGAGGTGGCAACATCAGAGATAAGAGAAAGGACTTATCTCCTTCATTTACATTAGCATTGATCAGGTGTGTGTGTGCGTGTGTGTGTGTGTATACTGTATGTGTGCCTGTTAGGCCTGTTGTCAGGGTAGTCTGCCACTAGCAGTCGTCCGATGGGCAAATCCTAAAACACTATTTTGCCCTTCAATCCACACAACACTGAATCTGCATTTTTATACCTTTACGGTCTTCCTCTTCTAGTTCAGCTTCATCAGTTTATCCTTAAACCCTGACTACAAGACACACCAACTAAAAACTAAAAACTTGCCTTTGGCTCAAAGCTTCCTTTCGGGTAATATTTCACTTTCACAGCTGAATACCAAATAAATTCAAATTCGAGGGACCATTATTTAAAAGAATGCTTTTCTTTTCTTGGGTGAAAAGAAAAAATAAATCAGACAAAAACTTCTATGCTGTGCTCATGCCAAGTAAATGAAAATCAGAGTATCATTTATATAATTTCAACATGTTGTCAGCTGCAGAGGGAGAGAGGAGAGCTGTAGAGACGTAGAGGAAAATTAAGGGTGGTTCCTTCATGGGAGCATTCATCTCTTACACCATGAACCTTAAGGCAGATTTTCTAGGGTCTGACTCTCGTGGAGGGTCAGTGAAAGCAGCAGCCTCTTGCAACAACGTTAGATCAGAATCAGAAATACTTTATTGATCCCCGAGGGCAAACTGGGTAGGTTGGGTACATGTAAGACTTGTTAGTTTCCAACAGTTTTTGGATGGACAGTCTCCAGACTTATGTGACGGTGCTGTGAGTTTAACATTTTCCAAAAGGTTAATTGTAACTGAATAAATACAGGTGTGCATTCGCAAGTGAATTTCATGTTTCGGAGAGCTGCTGCACCACCATCGCAGTAGTTTTCACAAGGCTGCAGTTTCGCCATCCACACACGTTGTGGTTACTTTCGGCTTTTCAATGCAGCTTTTGTTATCCAATGATGTGCTGAGGGTCCGCTGGCTCGCACTGAGGTTGAATCTCAGCGAGGTGTGGCCAGCATGTGGACACAATCTGGACCATTTGTTAATACATACAGTGGAATATATCAGCATGGGAATATACCCGATCACTATCTGATCAAGCAGGTCGCATTGAGGTGTCAAGTCTGCATGCACCAATAGGGACGCAGCTCAGTTCTGATCTGGTGCATCCGATTACAAAAGTCGCATTGAAGAGACAAAGAAAAGTGTAACCACAGCCAAAGACACGCCAAGCTGCTGTTTTCAGATTTGCACACCTTGGAGACCGTTTCTGAAAAGCTTTTGTGGGTTGAAAACGCTGGCATAGTGCGGACAGAAGGCTAAAACATAGGAAAAAAACCTTTTCAAAATTTACCCAGATTAGTGTGGACATGTCAGTGGCAGGCACCAATAGGCAACGAGTGCATTTTATGTGCTGGTCCCTGTTCTTTATCAAGACTGTCACGAATAGAAGAAAAGAAAGAGAAAAATGAGAAGGTGGCTACTAAGGGATCACTGGCGTTGGAGGCTCTGAGGTGTGTGCGTGTGTGTGTGTGTGAGGGAGAGATAACAAAATTAGATTAAAAATAAGATAGATAAGCCAAGTTACAAAGGGATACAGCGCAAAAGAGACAGACAGGGATGGCGGGATGACCACTTGTAGCCGCTGACAAACAGATAATCTAATTAACCTAAAATACAACCCTTTAAACAGACCTGCCCCCAGTGCTGAACGACCGTGCGTGCACACACACACACACACACACACACACACACACACACACACACACACACACACACACACACACACACACAATGAGACAATACAGTCAGGCTGATGCATGGTGCTTTTATGCTGTAATTATTGCTCATTTTACTGCTGAACCTCTTTATGCTGCTGTTGATAGCTGATGATATTCTTTCTCTCGCTTGCTGTTGTTTCCCATCATGCTTTCTGCCTCTCTCGCCGCTACTGGCACAACCACGTTGCTACGGCAACCAGGGTAAATGAGCGATGGAGCCCTGAGGTAGGGTGACAGGAAGGGGGAGGGGGGATACACGCCTGTGTGTGTGTGTTTGTGTGGGTCTGTGTGTTTGTGTATGTGTGGTAGGAGTATGTATGAATGCATGTATGCATTGTTAGAGGGATGGATGGGGGCGGGGCGGGGTTGGACTTGTGTAAAGCATATCCATAAACAATGATCCGTTTCAGTGTTCCATGCAGGCAGTCTGCTGAAGTAAAGGCCAATGGGATGTGACAGATCAACAAGAGACAGCGGCTGATCTGAAGACAGAATGCTTAGCGCCTGTCAGAGTCCAACATGTTTAACTGAGCTGAACTGCATCACCTAATGCAACCATGCAGCAACGCTCCCTCACTAGAACCTCCCTAGGTCTGAGCTGTGAAGCATTTCTTTCTGAATTATGCAAATATGTAGGTCTATGTATGTGTGTGTGTGTATGTGTGTGTGTGTGTCATACCCAAAGCCCCCCTCTCTCCTCCATTTGGAGGCCTTTCTCTTAAGCCTTGGAGAGGCCGGTGGTAGCCATGTGGCTTAGTCTAATGGACAATTAATGGGCTCGCAAACAGCTTGGCTAGTGCCTAAGTGCCTGCAGACAAAGCAGTTTATCATACTGTGTGAACACACACACATGCACACACACACTTATACACACATGCAAACACATACATGAGTATACTCACACCCACCCAGGCACCAAGAAGCAGGCCTGGGGCTTATCGCAGTGGGTACACACTGTGTACACAGATGCTTGGATTTAGTAAACACTCACCTGGCCAGAGTTGGTGTCTGCTGGTAATGGAGTGTATCTTTGGCTTTGGGCTTTTAGTACTGATCTGATATGAGTGGTAGACATTTGATGATACTTAAATAATACTAAGTACATGAAATTGAGGAAAACTCTGATTACACGTGTTATTCAATATTTATGTTACATTAACAGCAGCTGCTGGTAATGTTAAATTTATTTTAGCGTCCCATTCCCACTCATTGTGGCGCTGTAAATCCACCACATTTGCTCAAATGAAATTCTGGTATCAGTATGGACATGAGCAGAAAATCCTCTTCATGCAGGGAGGGATGACTCAAAACTTGAGGATGAAATACAAACTGTCTCCTAAGCTTCAGCGAGTGAGCGCTCCATCTAGAGAAAGATGGACTCACCGATGATCTTTTCCCTCTTGTTGGTACAGAGACAGGGCATGAAGTGTCACACAGGAAAAAATATTGGAAAATTCCATAATTTTTTTGTATTGTATTGTATTTTTGTATTTTTCCAATACTCTCCAGGGTAACTTGGCACGAGTTAGTTAAGTACTAACATTACAAGCTAATGTTAGGTGATCTGTAAGCAAACTAACTTAATCCACAATCCACTTAATCTCACATACATGGATTCTGTGTATGTGTATATGTGTATACACACATGCACACATACACACATAAACACATCCACTGTATGACAGCCATCTAACCGCACACTTGATGAATTAATGAATATAATAAAAGCATTTTTATGTTTGTTTTTTAAAGTCAAAGACCGCCTTTGACAGAATATTTGTTGGTTTCATATTGTAATATAATGTGATGTAAAATCTCTAAATGAAAAAAAAGCTATTTTTGCATATAAGACAAAACACTGAGAACACTGGAAATGGTGGTGAATTTTTTTTTTTGTATGAAACAAACTGGACCGAAATGGAAATTGTGACCCACAATGTGTCTTTTAGTCGGGGTTTAAGGATAAACTGATGAAGTGAACCATTACACCCCTAACACACACACACACAAACACACACACACACCTAAAACTGCCCCAGGTGAACTGGGGGTGGGTTGTTACTGTATTACCAACCTGTTAATTTCAGCCTGCTGCTGAAGTTGCTCCTGCACTTTGCGGCAAATCTCGCTTGCAGTGTCGTTGACTTTACCGATCTTGGTGAAGAGGGCGGCGATCTTGTCGCTGCGAAGAAAACCTGCTGCCCTTCTCTTCAGCAGGTGACCCAGACAAGCCTCAATGGCAGCTGGGGAAGGAGGAGGATGAGTGGTGGGAGTATTAACATTAAGAACAGAGGAAAGGGATGGAGAAGAATAGAGTGCAGTTACATAAGAACATGGAAATGGAGGAGCAGAAGATGCACGATGGATGGGTGAAGAGAAGGCAAGAGTGGGATGAAATGATTAGAAAGAGGAGAGAAAAAGAGAAAAAATGGCAGTTAATAAATACATGAATCATAAATTAAAAAATCAAAACCAGATACATGGCGCTCAACAATAAATTTTACTGGTATCTTTATATTTAATGAATAAGATTATAAAAACTAGCAACAACAAATAGCAACGAAATACAATATATAATATCAAATAGAAACAGAAATACAGCAGAAGGGGGTTATATAAACATACACAATGCATAATTTCAACACTCAAGCATCTCAACTAGATCATATGAATGAAGAAAGTTTAAGACAAATATGTTACAGCATTTTGAGGGTGTGCAAAATAACACTGGTCAAACATACCGTAGTAAAATTATTAAAAAAAAAAAAAAAAAAAAAGTCTATATATGTGCAAATGAGAAAGACATAAAATAGAGATGTTTCAGCATCTTTAGAATTTGATGAGTCGGAGCTGAGGCAACTTGTTAGACAACACACTGAACTTCAGATAATAATGTGACAAACAGTAGGTGTAGATGGTTGCTAGGGTGTACTTTGTGTTTGCGAGGGTGTTACATGTGGTTGTTAGGGTATTAGTGGGTGATTTAGGGTGGGGTGTGGCTAACATGTACTAGGTGGTTGTTACGGTGTTATTAGGTGGTTGCTAGGGTGGTTGCTAGGGTGTGTCTAGGTGGTTGCTAAGGTGTAATACCTGATTGCTAAGGTGTTATTAGGTGATTGCTAAGGTGGTTCTAGGGTGTTATTAGGTGATACTGTGGTTGCTAGGGTGTGTCTAGGTGGTTGCTAAGGTGTAATACGTGGTCGTGTAAGTGTTCTTAGGTGGTTGCTAAGATGGTTGCTAGGTGGGTATTAGGCGATACGATAGTTGCTAGGGTGTGTCTAGGTGGTTGTTAAGGTGTTCTAGGTGGTATTAATTGTTTGCTTGGGGGCATGTGGTTGCTAGGGTGTTTCCAGGTGGTTGCTGCTAAGATGTAACAGTTGTTGCTAAGTTATTGCTAATGCATTGCTAAGTGTTTGAGCCAGTCCAACTAGAATTGTTGGTGGTAGCAGTATTAGTAGCAGTAGCTGAGGTTGTAGTTAAATTAGTTGAGGGAGTTATAGTAGCAGCAAAAATTGCGGTAGAAATAATAACAGTGCTAACAGCTGTTGTAGTTTAAATAGTTTAAGGAGAAGTAGCAGTAGTGGTAGCCAAAGTGTCTAAGTAGTTCAAGTAGTAGTTGCAGCACCATAGTTGAAAAGCCATTGCAGTAATAATAATACTAATAGTACTTTTTGAAACACTATTAATACTAATAGTAGTTGTATTTGAAGTAGCTGAAGGAGTTAAAGTAACAGTAGAGGCAGTAACAGTAGAAATAGTAGCAGTGCTAATAGCTGTTGCAGTTGAAACAGTTTGAGTAGTAGTAGGAGTAGTAGTAATACTTATGGTAGTTTCTGAAATACTATTCCTGATAGTGCAACCAGATATCAAGTTGTTGTAGTGGTAGCTGTAACCGTACATGTGGTATTGGTTGAAACAATATTAGCATTAGTAATAGAAATTGTAGTAGCATTAATTGTGGTTGCCATAGTCGTGGTCATAGTAGTAGGTGTTTTATCTGCAGTATAAAGAATAGAAGCCAGGGCTAGTAATTGGTATACTTTGCTGAAGTAAGCACACTAATTAAGTGAATTTTAAGCATGTATGTGCAAATGTACAACGGCTCTGCACAGGGCCCTGGTGTATGGAAAGAAAGTGTCAACCTGTTGCTGAAATTCATTAATTCCCCATCTCCCAAGCCATCTCTTCATTCCACCCCCAGGTTTTCCCAGTGAGTTTCACTAACAGACTTTAGCGACAGTGTGTGTGGGGATGATGTTATTAGTGAAGGCTTTTCTCTATATCTCCTGTTCTTGGGGAAAGACTAAAAGCGCTTATTGAATCTGAGGTAACACAGTCACCTGAAATGAGATTATCCAAAGTGAGGTGCAGTGGCTGGCTGGTTACAACACCTTTAAATATTTAGAGGATTGAAGGCAATAGCCTGTTAGCAGCTGCTCCCTCAGTGGGCCCTTGAGGTCCTGGGTAGCCATGTTGTCTGGTGATTACCAATAAAAATAAGATAATAAGAAAGTTTAATGATCTCTGGGGGGGAAACTGAGTTGCTGAAAATGAAGGGTAGTAAACATAAATGACAATTACAACAGCAGATCATATTAGAATAATGAGAAGAGGACAGGACGTAGTGCATTTGCATTGGAACAAGCTGATGTATACAGAAATGTGTCCAAAAAAACATTAATGAGGGAGAAAGAGAAGCTAGCCCATTCATTAGCAATCCCCCTCCAACCGTAAATGCTGCATTAATGTGCCGCCACAATGAGGCTTTCTGAATGATGGTAAAAACAAGATTATGGCACAAATAATACGAGGTATTTGCCTAATATCCATTGCGCAAAACATCTTCTGAGGTTTTTAATGGCCAAAGCAATACAATGGTTGATACTAATGTCATGATTTAGTAAGCAAATTTTAAACAAGCATAAGGACTGCATGCATGACTGTGCCTCTCTATGTAAATGTGCAGCAGAAATTCACAACTCATTAACGGTCAGAGGAAAAAGGCCATCTAGGTAATTCATATCACCACTGAGTTCTGGCGATGCTTCCACCTCTCTCTCCTTCTCTCTGGGTGATATACTCTCTGTGCTGTATGGCCGTGGCTCTAAACACCCAATAACAACATCATGCTCTGTAACAGTGGGAGAAAGCTGGTGCTTTATGGTGATAATATTCTGCTTTTATTGCTGGGCTTTCACAGCTGTTAAGGAAGTGCTAAGAGGCTTCTGGTTTTTCAGCTCCAACCATTGTCTGAAAATCAGTCTGTATATTTACAATGGTGACATTCTGGTGGATTAACGTTTTAACCCACATAGAAACACAATCAAAGTATTCAATATGACTGTGGTAGTGGGGTCATACTAAAATCACCCTTTATCACACTGGAAAGAGATAGTTTGGATTGTTAGTAAGATTATTATTAACTTCATGCTGAAATGACGCTTTGTAATGTAATCATGCAATTTAAATAAATGAACGCACAGTTGTTTCTGTGGAAACACAAAATCAAGCGGAGGATGCTAGCAGATCTCCCATGGGAGAGACCCCACCCCTCTCCTCTCCTCTCATTCTGCAGCCCTTACTCACGACCAGCTTGGCAATTGATGTTTTGGGTGTCTGTGGTTCTGATGAATCACCAAGTCCGTTCCATTATACTCATGCCTATCAGGATTGTGAAAGTCTGTGCAGAAAAAAAGTGTGTCTGTTTGGACATACACAGAGTCGTGAGAGCAAAACAACTGCACAAAGAGTGCATGTCTCTTTTCAGGTTGCAGGTGTAGTGCAGATTTTTTGATCAGAGGAAAATGTGTTTCAGAACTACAAACTTAACTTACGGTTAGAATTAGTTGTAGTTACATTAAGACAAGATGGCAACATAGCGTCTCCTACCATGCCTGAAACTGGAACCTGTTGCGGGTTCAGTTTTGGTTAAACTGATAAATCCGATGCATTGGCTTCCTGTGAATCGGAGCACTTCTGTGTGTATATGAAAAAGACAAAAGTGTGACTGCGGGCTGGTGTGTGAAGAGTCTGTCGTGCTGGGTGGAAAACAAAGTGAAACCATTTGTGTGTTTGCTCAATTCCTCCAATGCCTGCTGGTTTTGCATCCATCCATCCATCCACCCACCCACACACTCGCTCCCTCCCTCATTCCCTATCCCTCCCTGCCCTGTTAATAAGTGAGAGTACTCACTCATGCTCAGGCACAGCTTCCATTTGCATTTCATTCTGTTCAGTATAAATTGGACCAATGGACAACTGGTCACTGACTGTACTTCCCTCTGCCTCTGCAAACATACCTGGCTGCACAGCACCAACACCGCATACAGTAGCACAGCAAACGAATAAGAAAACACTGTACACAGAAAGTGCTCTATTTTGTTTGAAATTGTACAAATTGTTCAATTTACTTTTATTAAGCTCTAACTTGGAAGATTTTGGTGCACATGAAGTCCATTTATGGAACCCTATATTTGTCAAATGTGTGCTACTTGAGGTTTTTCAAAATAGAAGAGCCCCTACTATCC
Organism: Myripristis jacobus; assembly: GCA_900302555.1. Classification (NCBI taxonomy): domain Eukaryota; kingdom Metazoa; phylum Chordata; class Actinopteri; order Holocentriformes; family Holocentridae; genus Myripristis; species Myripristis jacobus. The sequence continues at coordinate 22,213 of OMLB01020699.1, forward strand.
TGTGTGCACTTTTTGTTGGGATTCAGATTTTTGGAGAGAGTCAGATTTTAGATTAAAGTGTCTAAATTGTAAATCAAGACAAATTCTCGTCCATGTATCTGTTTAGGTTTTGATATGTTATAAACACACTGACAATAAGGGAAAGGCATCAACACTGAACACTTACTTTCACCAAAATGCACAACAGGAATAATACATATATACTGGTGTATACAGTAGTGTATCTTTATGTTTATGTAATTATCTTTGCTCAAAACGGACAATGGTCTTGAAAAGCTAGATACCAAAATTTGGTGATATTCAATCTAGAGGAAACCAATTTTCAGCAGGGTTTAATGTAACACTTTACCCCAGGAATACCAGAGTCATTTGCTGTCATTCAGGAGAGAGAGAGAGAGAGAGAGAGAGAGAGAGAGAGAGGGAGAGGGGGAGAGAGAGTGGGAGAGAGAGGGGGAGAGAGAGAGCTGTTGGTATGCAGATATCTGGTATGTATTCCTGCTGTCTCTCTCTTTTTCTACCACTGGATTCTACATTGTATATTTTGCAGGATGTGTCTTAGAATATATTTTTGACAATTTTTTGAGAGGAAAAAATTATTTCTGAAAAAAAAAGAAAAACAGAAGCATTGGCAGGTGGATCTGGCCTTGTCCCCATTGAGATAATTAGCAGATCTAATTAAGACAGAGCTAATTAGGCGGCACCGCTGTTCTCTCCTCCTGCCTGTCTGTTTTACCAGCACTGTGTTAAGCAGCCTCGCTGTCTGCCTGTCTAACAGCGTCTCAGACTGTCTCACTGTCTTTCTGTCTCGCTGTCCTGGAGTCTTGACGAGATTCATGTCATTCACATCACAACCTGTTGAAGACTTGGGCTAGACCTGGTACATACTGGGTCAATATGATTTATTATTGATGACAGTGGCTGACTATAAATTTGGTGGAAATTAGGAAGTCAGTGTGGTCTGCCTGTGATATGATGGATATAATGTAATTTCAATACGACCCTGGCTGTCTGCCGTTAATTTGAAATGATGTGATATTTCGATCACGACTATAATTTCTTCTTCTTCTTCTTCTTCTTCTTCTTCTCTTCAGTCCAGGTTTCCACTGAGTGTTTTAAGCTGCTTCTCAAAGTCTAGGCTACGGCCGATGAAGGACGGGTCCTTGGCAGCTTTGCCCTATTAAGGCCACTAAAGCTTCTCCTCTGAAACGTTTGACCAAGACTGATTGTGTTCGTCACACACAGAAATGTCAGTGATGACATCACACTCCGACACCTGCAGCATGCGATGCAGAAGTCGCTGTTGTGCCTTGTCCTTTTTAAGGGCTTTGAAGAGATGGAGGAGGAGTTGAAAGAGAACTAGCCTCATGTTACATAATAGTATGTATTTTATTTTAAAGGACCATACTAGTGATGTTGAATGTCTGGCCCATTTACTACAAATTTCTCTCATTTTACATTGCAACAAATGATTTAGCAAATCATGTCAGGGTATGAAAGATTTCACAACATAAAATCAAATCACTGGATTTTTTTTTTTTTTTTTTTTTTGACAGCCACCTTATAATATTCTGTTTCTGTGGCTAACAAGGCGTCAGCATTTATTAACCACAGAACTGAAAGCTGGCTGTGTAAAGCAAACGGACTGTGTCACGCTGCCCAATTTTAAGTCATCAAAACACAACAGTGCTGCTGCTTTTAGGAAAACTTGAAATTGAGAAGCAATTTTAGTTTCCCGTGGCAATTTCACTGCAGTTTCAGAGACTAGAGTGGAGGAGGAAAGCATTCTTCACCAATTTGTAAGTGCCCAATCTAGAGCTCTGTTCTTTTTATGGTACCAGGGGACCACGGACATCAGCAAGTCTCTTTGTCTGTAACGATGGTGTAATTCCTTACTTACAATTTGACTATCAAAATAAATTTGGACAAAGAAAATTACAAAACTGCGGGGGAAATACTAAATATCAAATTTTGACATGGATCCATTGACGTGAAAATGGCCAAAGACATGGAATATCACCCAAAAACAGCGTCAGGCCATTGGCTTTCAAAAACCCAGAGGTCAAGTGAAACTGAATGGACTCGTCTGGGACCGCCAGCTCAGACTCAAACACCAGCTATGCTTTCATGCAGGAGGAAATTCTATTCTTAACTTGCTGACTCAACTAACCTGGTTTTGCATCGACGCATGTAGCATCATAACTGGGTTAGAACAACCCGCTGAGCTCCTACTCTGATTACGGAAAAACCTATAAAAAGATTATAATTGGGATCGTCATTTCGTTCCCCTGTATTAAAATGAAGTTACACCATTGTATTGTAGATCATACCTTCATACGCATCGAGGTATAACTGCAGACGCGGACACACACGGAGGCGCACACACACATACACACCTCAAAATAAAATGATGTGTGCAAGAGCCGTGATTGATGACTGTAATAATCCCTGTAGCTGTAGGCCCTCACTGCTGACAGAGATGAGGTGTGTATCTGTATTTATGGGGAGTATCTTCAATACGCCTGATAGATTTGTGAATTGCTGTTCAGATGCTGTTTAGATACAAATATGTGGATCATATCAGAATTTATTGATATGCTGTTGGGTACCAGTAGCCTTCATGGCCCCTGCCTTAAAGGAAAAGCCCACTAACTTTTAAAATATGTTGAGATGCTTCCAGCAGCTACAATGGAGTTTAACAGCAGCTATATCTAAAACAATGAAAGAACAAAGGCTTCCTTTATAGAGCCGCCACTTTGCAGTGAAGTTTAACAATCATGCAGGAAGAAATCTGTTGCAGAACAGGCAGACAAACCAGTTTCTCCACCAGCAAAAGGCCTCCACAGATCAGCATGCAATGCAGCCACAAGTTGAGTCTGGTTAAGAAGGGCACAGATATTTTCCAGTGTTCACAGACTTGTTTGATAGCTGGCTGTGTTTCTATGCCCACATGAAAACCACTGGTCAACATCGACACGTTCTTGCAAGGAAAGGCAAACATAAGACTTTACCAAGGAACCACGCCGGTTCTACTGATTCCACCTGATTTCAGAGATGCAGGGCTGATAACACTGATGAGAGCGTCACATGTGGATCCAGTCGCCGTGTGACCTCGCACAGCCAGCTTATCTCACAAGTTCATTGCCTTTTGACTCATGAAACCATCTTGCCACCCTGCCACTGAGGTGTTGCTGAACCGGTGAGCGTCCAACAGGCGTTGCTCTGCTGGGGACGACGACAGAGCGCCGAGTTTGACAACAGAAACAACGGAGCATCAACGCAGATTTTCCTTAAGAATTGCTTATATGCTAAAGAGCTTGTAATATAATTACCAATCTGCTTGCTCACTTTCACCATCACAGTTGCTGCTGTTTGTTGAGCTTCGGCGCTCTCATGCTGTGTCTGCGGTTTGTTTGTCTGACGGGTTGCCTAAGCTCATGACTGACGGATGGCTAATCCAATCACCTCCAAGGTATTTTTGTAAAAGCCCGTTGCTCCTTCCCCTGTTTGAAGCCAAAAGTAGTCAGAAAATTAGAGTAGTAATCATAGTAGTGCCATGCTCTGGTGTCATGCTCTGGGACTGAGGTTAGTGTGAACGTGGAACCAGCCTGTATGAGAGCGGCAGGACACATTTGGCTCATATGGCCTCAAATCTGGATCCTAACTTTTTATGTGTAGGACTGCAGGCATGTCCAAGGGTGAAGTTGTCCTCGAAACCAAGTGTGTGTGCTCTCTGCTGTACAGTATACACCCCCCCACCCCCCACACACACCTGAGCAAATGTCTCTGATCCAGATCCCTTTGAAATGAGAGGGATATCCTTCTAAAGCCTTAAAATAAATGTGTGTAAAACCGGAATCCAGTTGAATTCTCTTGTATAGATGAGCTGCATGGACTCTCCCCTGTGACCGCAACAACACATTTTCTTATCTCTCTCTGTTGTGAAATGGCTTTCAGTTTATCAGCAGCTAAACACGGTACCTTTCATTTGCAGAGATTTTTTTTTTTTTTTTTTTTCTAATTTACCAGGCCATTAAAGAAAATGTAGCTTGCAAAATTCAGGCTGACATGGCTGCCAATACACTTGCAGTTTCTCCATATTTATGAAGGACTTACGTGCTTGTGTCAGACCCTAAACAATATATAATGAAATCAGTGTGATGTAGGTATTTCATGTGCATTTTGCTTTTATTTTTGAGAGCTGCTCTCAGATTTGGCTCCATCCATAAATCACTGATTAAAAAGTATGCATGGATATGTCAAATGCCAACATAAGATATGATAGAGGTACTCTTGACTATTTTTACTCTTTGCTGAGTCTATACTTTTCTGACTTTATGACTCATGCAGCCGCCCCACCTCCAGAGAGAGAGACAGAGAGAGAGAGAGAGAGAGAGAGAGATATTAAAAGACAAAATATGACAAGGAACCAAGATTAAAAAAGAGAAATATGAGAATGGGTTTCACAGAGAATGGGACTCACTTGCCACTGCTTTTCATATTTACTTTCTCCTTCTTATCTATCAAAGACGAATGTTAAAGGGGAACTGTCCCCCTCCCACGAGGATATCACACCCACCACCAGTTCTGGTGACAAATCCCGTGTTTTGCTTCTTGTTTCATATGTTTGAAGAGCCAAAACACAAATGTTCTCCTCCTTTCTTGCTGAGCAATAGACGGAAAAATCAGAAAAAGGCAAGAGAGTTTCACTGTGCAGGACAAAAGGACTTAAAAAAATGAATAGCAAGGTCCAGATTTTCTGAGATTGCATTACAAGTGCATTTTTCTCTTGTGTCAACTGCTTGAAACTAAGACCACCGAGTTGTTGTCTTAGTCACTAAGAGATTAATGCAAGTCAAGCTGCACAAACAAGCCCTTGAAAAAAAAAACACTGTGAAGGCAAATAGCCCTTCATCATCTATTGCTAAGCTCAAATTTCAACATGCTTCAGCTGTGAGAATAATCCACCAAAGCTGGCACCCGTGCGCCCTAAAGCCCATGTATAATTGGAGAGTTCTTTTTATCTGATCTGAGATTCTAGGATGAAAAGCTCTTGCTCTTGTTTGCCCGACTTACTGGGGATAAGACAACATCTTGCAGCTTGCTATTCTCACTGGCCAGTGAGTTGGTGTTGTAAAGTGCTGTCGAATTAGGCGTAAGCTCGATTTGCACGGCCCCGCCTACAAATACATACTGTGTGGGCAAACTAATGAGATTTACGCAGAATTTAACAAATGACATGCGTAAGAAGGCTTTGTTGTAGGACCAGTGCTGTTTGGCAGCTTTCCACTCATTGCATATGATTAGCAAATTGCAAAAAGTTCATGTCCTTGCTTGTCCTAAACATAAAATTCAGTGGTGCTCTCCTTGTTACCATGACATTTTGTCAGTGACAGCCTTCCTGATATGATGAAAAATGTGCTAAATTCCAAAAAATATTAAAGCTACACTAGGTAACGTGTTCATATTGGCAGCTTCAAATGGCTGTGAGAGGTAATTGCTCCAAAAATGAATTGAAAACCCAGAAATCCTGCCAGGTGACATCAATAAACTGCACACGCCATGCTCCAACCTGGCCGGTTAATGCTGCTTTATATCAAAGGAAACCAAAGAGACAAGAGAGGAAAAAAATGTAACGTGGCTCTTGATGCCAAATTTAACTTTTTGTGAGTGCTGGGTTGTATCGTTATCTGGGTGTTATTTCAGTCCACATGGTGCTGAAATATCCTCATTAGCCGCTCTGTGCTCCTCTAGACTGATAATCCACGATTCTGAAAAAAATACTAAAAATAATTTCTGTCTCTTCATTCACTTCCATAGCAATACAGCTCCCGAAATAACACTTTTTGCACATGAATGAACTCAAAGTGGATAATATTAAAAACAAGTCCTGGTGCCCATTTTTTGAAGAAATTGAATTTATTCTTGTTATTTTCTTCAGATGGAAAGTAGATCTGGCAGGTAACAGGTAACCTCCACATTGTAACCTTGCACCGAGAAGAAATAACCTGACAGCCTGTTCAAAAACAATTGTAATTACATGGAAAACATGGGTACCAGGACTTGGACGTTTTTTATATTGGCATAATCCACTTTGATCACATTTATTTATGTGGTAAAAGTGTTATTTTGGGAGTTGTTTTGCTATGTAGGTGAATGGATTACTAGCTGAGGACAGCAAGGAGCAGCTGATGAAGATATTTCACCACCATGTGGACTCATAAAGCAAAGCTGAGTTTTGCTTGAAGTTTTGTAGTGTCACGTCTGTGGATGGAGAAGTGTCTCGACCCAACACCAATTAAATTTGGGCAAACAGGATAGATGTAACAATCTTCTCTCCTGCAGCTCCACTTTGTTATTTAGGCTGACAGGGCAGGTGTATTTTCACCTAAAAATATTGCCTGGTGAAGCTTTAATTAACAGTCTTGCCTGAGACATAAAATCTGCAAGTGATTCTTATCTATGGCAGCTTTAAAAGAAGCCAGCTCCGCTCAGCCAGTCGCTGCTGTGCACTGACAAGTCTGATAGATGACAAGCTCTCGGGTGGGAGAGAGTGTAGGCTACAATAAGCCAGTCAGCAAGCATGTGTTTGTTTCCATGATCAAACTTCACACATTTTATACAACACATACAATACCAGCTTTGCCACAAGATGAGCCAAAACAGGAAGGTGGGATTGCGTTTGGAAATCTCGATGTTGCTATTTCCTCAGAAAAGACAAAGATATACACACCATCAGCTTGAAAATGCACAGGCGGTACACACCCAGCACAATTTAATATCTGCTTCATGCAACTATGAATAGGATGCGTGTGTTGGTAAACCTGTAAAGAAAGATGAGAGGGGCCTTCAGGCAGCTCAGGTAGATTTAGTGTAAATTGACTCAGTCTCTTGAGATTTCTGCCTCCCAGGCTTCCTCTGCTCTCTTGCGTGGGATGGGAGGATGTTGGAGGGAAGAAAGGGAGGGAGACAGGAGCAGAGATGGTCAAGAGGTCAGCCAGGTTGGCATGGCGACCGGTCTGCATCTGCTTTTTGGTTGTCATTGGAAATGATCTGTTGCCGTGACGCTGCCTGCAGAGCTTCGGCCGTAACAGACCGATTTAGAATTGCCTTTCTACACTTTGCTGAGTTGCAACCTTGGCTATTTGAGGACGAGCGGTGATGAAAGCTCTTTAGTGAGTGAGAGGCGCATCGTCTGGTATGACTAAGACTGCAATCCTGAAGCCTAGTCGGATGATAAAGCGGATATAGGGAGGATTGAGCGGGTTCAGGGCAGGGCTTACCTAAATGCAATTACAACAGTGTACTGATGAGGTGAGTCGATATGGAAATAAAGGTGCTGCAACCACAGGCAAACACAGAGTAATATGGGATATGAAGCAGATGGAGAAAGAAGGAGGTGTATGCAGGGAGTGGGGATGCAGCCATATATGTGTGCAGGGTAGTGGAGGGCAGGTGTATTGGCTGAGCTACCGAACACTCATTCATGACAATGGAGTCAGATACACCAAGAAACAACACAATCACAATGCATTAAGTGATAAAGACTGAGATTTGCTGTCCAGACATGACAGAGACCATGAGAGAGATCCTCCCTTTCAAACCTTTCTGTCCTACATCTCCCTCTTTATCACTCTGCCTCTACCTCTTCTTTGCCATGCTCTTTTAAATGGCAAGAAAACCCTCTTTCTCTAACACATGCATGCTACACATACACATACACACACACATGCATGCACACAGAGAGGCAAACACATTTACAAAGCGGGTATCTTTAATGGATATCCTCTGTTTACACTAGAGAGATGATTACTCATTTTACACACTCCAATCCTTTAATCTCTCTCTCTCTCTCTCTCTTACACAGACACACACTGACACTCAGACACACACACACACACACACTCAAGTGATTCAAATCTTAGCTTTACACCTCTTCCTCTTCTCTCTCACGCTTCCTCTGCTCACCTTGTAGCTTCTGACACCTCTTCTCTTTTTCCATGAACTCTTGTTTTTTTTTTTTTCTACTTCACACAATGCATCTCAGTTGCTGATGGAACTGTCGATGGACGAAACACAGTCTAAGATTAGGCTGCGCGCTGTCGAACACTGTGTCTGCTGTGTATGATGTCCACAAGTGCTGGAGACGATGTATTAGAACGCAGAGGAGCCTCTCTAACTGAGCCATTGTCAATTAACACTAGGTGACCAAATCATCATTCTTCTTATTATTATATGTAGTTGGATTTGGATATCAGCTATAGTCACTGGGAATTTCAAATTAACACCAAACTGTGAAATCTAACATCGTCCGTTTCCTAAACAGCTGTGAAATCTCCAAAGAAGCTGAACCTCTCCCACATCCACACACTTTTGAGTTTGTACCACGGTTTGGTTACGCTCACAAAGCTCAGATATAATTTCAGAAAAGCATTAATTTATGCTTTTTTCTCCCGGATGCCTGACATTGAGATATAGGTAGCATTTTTCTTTCGTCATAATTTTGACAAATCACCATTATACACAGAGGGTCTGATCCAAACTAAATGCACTGAGAAAAATGTACAGTCTTCATGGCTGCTGCTGGAGCCATAATGTGATTTGTTAAAATCTGTTTGGGACAAGTTAAACAACCTATCAACCTAAAGGAAGCGCCACAATCTCCATCCAATCATGTCTTGTGCACACATCCATACTCACTTCCCCTCCCCCGAAAAACTCTGCCCAGCCTAGTTACTACAGCCACCTGGCTATAGTCATTCAGCTGAGCTTACCACAGCTATAACTTGCCAGTTGCTGCTTCCTCGTTGCTTCTGCACTGAGGCCACACGCATGAGTGTGCACGTGGGAGTGACTTGGACGAGTTTCTGAATCTCAGGTGGGAGTTGTTTGACCTGTTTGAGTTGAAATAGCACAGGCTTTCTGGATGTTGATAACAGGAAAAACACAGTTATAAACAGTAATTTGAGCAATCGTGCACTCGTCAATCATATGTGTGTTGGAGTAAAGTAGTGTTTGAGTGGATTAAGCCACTTATTTTTGATTGTTAGCTGGGGGGAAGTCCAGCTCATTGGCAGGAGGCTAACAGTTAACATTTGGAGCAGCCAGCCAGCATCCAGCACTCAGTAACAATGAGAGGAAGATAGCACCACTACTGTCCTACACAACAGCTGGGAGGAAGAATGATTGGGAAAAAATATATATACATATGTATATATTTTAAAATCAGTGAACTATCCGTTTAACAGAATCAATCATCATAACTTACATTAGGCTGATACTTCTTAGCATGATGTATATATACTATGAATTGTTGTCATGGATTTGGATTTATCTCAACCTAACAGATGGAGCACCGATATGGGTTCACCCTTCACTACCGCTCAAACTAAAAATCAGCCATCGGTTGGCAAAAGACTCTTCACTTTACATCCACGGTGAAAAGCTTCCAGTGGTGCCACAGCAGCAGCAAGACAGCATCATTCAGAGCAGCCGTTCCCCTCGCCGGCATCGTGTCACATTACAGAGAATCAATGCTTCGCCTGGGAGAAGGCAGATGTGCTCATTATGTTTGAAGTGCAGCGCTAATCATGATGATTGTCAGAGAGAGTTGGGGCTGATTAAGCTCTGAGTTGTACAGAGGCCACTGTTTCTGTTTGCCTGTGTGTTCACACAGGGAGAGGACAAAATAACGGAAACCGCTAACCATGCAAGGAATATGATGCAGCTACGAAAGAGCGGGACAGCGTCAGTCCTCTTTGTCCTGCTGTGATACGGCATCCAGAACTGTGTGTTGTGGATGTTGGGGGTGTTTCTTTTCTTTTCTTCTCCAGTTCTTTGACGGATGAAACAGGTAGAAATCTACTTCACATAAAGGTTAAATAACACTTCATTTTGTTATTTCTGTAAGTATTTGAAGGTTTGACTGTGCAGGACAACCATGAAGATTCACCAGCATGTAGACATTACAGATTGAAACCTTCCTTTGTCTTTCTCCAAACATAAACCCGTCTGGATCTGGGACAAAGTCTGAAAAACAAATCATCAGCCCAGATTACTTTCCTCTGTTTGCTCATGGCTCCAATGTTTTGTGCTCCTCACTACAGGCTGCAAGTGTGATCTGGGATACAAGGATACAAGCAGCCTTGCCATAAATGCTGGGCTTATGAAGCTCATGATGTACAGTTTTTGTTGCGACTGTGTCAAAGAGGCATTTATTCAGTTCTGTGCTACGTTTTAAGTGTATATTTTGTGGTGTTAAGCAACTATCTGTTCAGTGTCCGATTCATTCAACAGCCACGTTTCCACTTTACAGATGCATTTGGTTTTTTATACAGCACATGTTGCCATATTTCTGAGATTGTTCCCCCTTCCTATGTTAAAAAATGTTACAGGTTTGGTGACTGATGCAGCAATAATTTCCTCACCAGCTACTTGCCCTCTTTGGAACAGTTACCTGCCTCATGTGGCTTTGAGAAACTCGCATAAACAAACAGCGAATGCCAGAACTGTTTGGAAGCTGACACAGTTTCACATTAATGCGACTCCATTGTAACTGTGATGCTCAAGTCTTGCTCCACGTTTCGTTTCCATTATTCTGCCCCCCGCTGTGTGTAAGGTAGCGCCTGTGTCGTTTGTGTGGGAGTGAGAGAGGTTGCAACCGGCAGCTACCAGTGAGTGAGAAAAGAGGAGAGAAGGATGGAGGGATTAAAAACAGCACAAAAGAGGTGAGAGTGGGTATTGGTTCTCACAACCCCTCCCTCTCTGCGGCCCTTTAAGCGCCATTCCTCATGTCTGTCTCATCTCAACAGGCGGTCAGGACGCCCTGTGCCTCCCTAACACCACGCCTTTGAAGAAAAACTCCAAGTCTAGTGTGTGTCTGTGGAAGGGCAGACACACACCACAGGATTTCAGCCAAAACACATCGGGATGAAGAGAGCGTCCAACCCAGTCTTGTCAATCTGCATACAAATAACACCATTTTTACACTTGCAGCGCATATGCAAACATCTAATTCAACGTGCAGTTGATATGCCAGTCCGTTCCATTAACTTCTGTGCACAGTAGATGTGCAACATTTATGCGTGCGTGGACATTACATTAATTTTATGCATGTGTGAATGTTAGTTCAGTAGCAAACATTCAGCACCAAAACTACTTGGTTAAGTTTGGGAAGAAGGTCGGTTACAGTTAGGAAAAGGTCATGGTTGATGTTCTGCCCTCGCAGTGCGTGAGCCACCTTTTGAAAAACTAGGCAGACAGATGACATCAGAAGATGTGGTTTGAAATAAGACCAGTTAGTTTTCAGTTTGAAGGCAATGTCTTGTTTTGGTCTTAATTGTTTTCACTTTGCTTCTTTTAAATCTGTAGAACTGTAATGAAATGGCATGTACACAGAATGGAATTGTTGTTACAATGTGTTTTTAACTGTAAATATTTTAACTTTTTTAATCTATGAAATAATAAATGAACCGAATAATGAATTGAATGAATATGAATTGACCATGCAATTAATTAAGCAGCTAAACATTTATACACTAGCCGTCATATGAACGTATATAACCACAAATGAATTAAATAGCTTAGCTTTTAGAAATATAACTCAATCATGAATTAGGATGCACAGGGAATGCAGCAAACCGACAAAGAACATTATCAACTGCATTGACATGCTATGAATTGTAATTGAAATGAACTAAACCAAACATTCCCAAAATAAAGCACACGTTACCTCTAATTTTCACCGATAACGTAAATCACTTGGGTGAAAAATAAGACACAGCATTGCTTCCTGATGGCTTTAGCATTAGCTTACAACAACTTAGCCTAAGTGCTAACATAATACACAGTGGCCTAGCTTAATGCTCTGCCTAGCATAATGGTCAAAAAATCATGTCTCATCAGCACAAGCAATAAGCATGAAAGGAGGACTTACAGACGTATATTCGCCTAGATTTCCCCACCAGAAAGGAGAGCTGCTCACAGAAGTGGAGCATGCTCCAAACAGGAAATGGCAAAAAGGCAGAGTGAATATATAAAGGGGGGGCCCATAGGGGGTGCTGTTTAGCAACTACAGCTTGAAGAGCTTGACTTTTAATGTTATGAAATGTTAGTTTTCTACCCAACCTTATCAACAAACACTGGTCAGATAACACTGATCATCAGAAGGTAACGTCAGCTAACATAAGCAAATTAACATTAAACTTGGCTGAGGGGGGAATCGAACCCGGGCCACATACAGGAAAGGGTTAGGGTTAGGGTTAGCTCAGACTTTATGGTTCTTTATACTGTATGATGTTACTGCACCTTGCATTGGTGTATACCCTGCATGTAAAATTTGCCTTTTGCATATTAACTGCATGAAATTGCGTATACAAGCTGTGATATTTGTCTGCCGATTGAAGAGACTGGGCTGGAGCATCAGAGATACAGAAGCATGAAATAACAAAATAGTGGGGGTATTATCAGTGTAACTTACAAAAGCTTAAAAAATGCACGTATGAACACAGATAAAGGACATTACCTTTCCGAATAAGTTGTTCTGCTCAAATGTATTACCTGAGCTCTGCTCCAGGACAGACTGTCTGTGCTCAGTTGGTGCTTTGCTGGGCAGAGAGCGTGACAGAGCAGTTGGAGACAGAGACGGACGAGACGGACTGGAACTGACTTTCTACTGAACAGCACAGAGGACGGTGCACACCTTGTAACTCCATTACCGCTGCTGTTTGTCACCTTCTCTGGGAAACGTTTGACTCAACAATTTGGACAGGTGGTGAGATTTCTGGATTTCAAAAGTCACTTTTTTGTACTGTTTTTGGAACAAAAACTCCTCATCCATTGGAGTTTCAATACAATCCCCATCCCAATCCCTGACACACTCAATCTGTCAGCTGCTCCACAGTGGAAGATGTTGCATGTCAGCTGAGAAGGCTAAAAATTCTTGTTTGCAAGGCAAAACAAAGCATGGGCATCACCAGTCCAGGTGCCTCACTGGCGTGGTGCATGTTGAAGGATTGCAAGTACTGGAAGAATTGGGTTTGTACATTTTGGCCTGAGGAGGTCACTAGAGGAAAGAACACTGTCACAAAAGTTGACAGGGTTCATGCTTTGAGGAGCATGAATGTGCTCGCCAAATTTCATGACAATCTCTAATCTCAATCTACTCTCCATCTTCCTTTGGGAAGGATAAAAGCACTCACTAAATATCATAGAAATCCACAATTACATGTAGAATTTGACATTTTCACCAGGGTGGCTCTACAGGAAAGGTCATGAGGTTACCAAATTTGAGAGGGTCCATCCACTGACAAGCATCAATGTCCTCACCCAGTATCATGGTATTTTGCCCAGTAGTTTGTGAGGAAAGGTGATGGTGGCACCAAAATTAATAGGGTTCATTCCCTGGTAACCAAATTACTTGGCAAATTACTTGGAGATATGTTGTATACAAATCAAATGTTTGGCCTCAGGGTGGTGCTAGAGGAAAGGTCATGAGATCACCCCAATTATGGGCTAAGGCCACCTAAATTAGCAGGGTTCATCCTTATAGGAGCATGGAATAAAAATTAATGGCAGACCACCCAGTAGATTAGGAGATCTATTGCCTTGGAGTAAAGTGTTGATTAGGCAGACATCCAAAAATCAAATGGCAAGCGGGTATTATTAATCCTGTTTAGCATAGTGATTTATTACCTGTTTATTGGATGTTTGCATTGGATATCTGCACTAATTAGCTAGTGTGCCCATTACTATTTTGAAAATCAAACTTTATTATTTATGTCAGTTACAGGGTACCATAAGCTGTGGCAGAAACCTGTCAATATTTTTATATAGTGCCATACTCAATAGCCTCTTATGTAAAACCAAAAAGCAGCATGCTTCCACCTTGTGTACGAATCCAGAAAATAAACCTATATATTAACAAATTTTAATTAATTTCTGTATGTGTGTGTGTGTGTGTGTGTGTGTGTGTGTGAGTAAGCAAGTGTGTGTGTAAGTGTGCATGTCCAACACTCTGTACCAGTGAGATAAAGGTCTCCTACAGAGGATCTAGACCAGACAGCCATTGATTTCCACTAACCTGGTCTGTTTCAGCTCCTCCTCAGTGAGAAGAGATAAAACTCAACATAGCTTCTCCCTGTGTCCATTTTGTTTAAAAAATTAAATTAAATTAAATATATATATATATATATATCCATATGTTTGATGAGCAATAGAAGAGGTGATGGGTAGACTGACTGAATCAATATTTAATCACCTTGTGTGTGCAGCCCTGCCCCAACACGAGAGAAGGGACATTAGAGAAGAAAGGAAGGCGTGAGCGGAGTGAGGAGGGTAGATATAAAGCACTGCTGCTCGCAAAGAAAAATGTGGGGGCTTTTGAAAGTGGCATATTCGCTTTCATTTTTCTCAGGGGGCACACTAAAGAGTGAAATCGTCTTGCCCCTGTGTTCTTGGATCTTCCTGACTTACTTGGTGATTTGCAATATTGAAAATACACCAAAACAGTCATTTTGGCTCTACAAACATTTTGCTGAGTATTTTGCAGGTGCATTACAAATTCCAACATCTCTGTCCTCAGATGGAAGGTGCTGGGCATTCGTTGGAAGCCGCTTATCTCTCAATGGCCAGAAGAACAATTAGGGGAAAAAATAGGCTACTAATATATTTGAGTAAAAACCAACAGTTGAAACAATGCCTGCTGCTTGTGAGTGCCTCTCATTAACACATGAGGTTGCTCCTGGTGCTGCAGCAGAGCCCCTGAAGTACTACAATGCATAACCATGATTAAACCTGCAATTGCATGCAGCTACCAATGTTGTGAGAGATGTTCTTCATTAAAGAGCGCAATAAATATGAGCCCTGATCTACATCCATGGCACAAAGCTAATAACAATACCAGCTAAAACCTAAAGACAAATGCTAGTGTACACTGTGTTCTCTTTGTTCATTTAAGTTTTTCTGAATATGTCTTGAGGGTGTCTTAGCAGAGAGTGGGAGTTTGGTTGCCTTTCAATAAAATCAACCACTGTGCCAAGCTGGTTATAAAAGATATCCCCCTTGATTTTGCACATTTTCTTGTCCAACAAAATGACTTCAAAATAAATAAATCCATAAATGGTGTTTTTTAGGCAAAAATGTATGCAAAGCAGACTCAATGAAAAGCGGACTACACGTTCAACAAGTTTATGAGAAAGTATGAAATTCCAGTGGCAGGAGGATGCAGTTTGTATTCGCCCTGTTCGTTCAGTCGTGCTTAACTGCCTCATTGGCAAAACATAAGTCTTGCCAAGCCTCTTCAATGCATCATAATGTGGCTTTAGGGTGCCGGGCGTTTCTGCCTCATGGTGCTGCAGCACAGTGTGGTGCACCTGCATTACTAATGAAAGGCATTTGGTTTCAGTTACTGTGCTTTCAATAAAAAACACACACTATTATCCTACCATCATTATATCATAGTCTACACTCACCTAAAGGATTATTAGGAACACCATACTAATACCGTGTTTGACCCCCTTTCACCTTCAGAACTGCCTTAATTCTTCGTGGCATTGATTCAACAAGGTGCTGGAAGCATTCTTTAGAAATGTTAGCCCATATTGATAGGATAACATTTTGCAGTTGATGGAGATTTGTGGGATGCACATCCAGGGCATGAAGCTCCCGTTCCACCACATCCCAAAGATGTTCTATTGGGTTGAGATCTGTGACTGTGGGGGCCATTTTAGTAAAGTGAACTCATTGTCATATTCATGGGTACATGGTGGTCATAAAGGGATGGACATGGTCAGAAACAATGCCCAGGTAGGCTGTGGCATTTAAACGATGCCAAATTGGTACTAAGGGTGCCTAAAGTGTGCCCCACACCATTACACCACCACCACCAGCCTGCACAGTGGTAACAAGGAATGACGGATCCATGTTCTCATTCTGTTTACACCAAATTCTGACTCTACCATCTGAATGTCTCAACAGAAATTGAGACTCATCAAACCAGGCAACATTTTTCCAGTCTTCAACTGTCCAATTTTGGTGAGCTCGTGCAAATTTTAGCCTCATTTTCCTGTTTTTAGTGGAGAGGAGTGGTACCCGGTGGGGTC
>OMLB01020701.1:0-29819 GCA_900302555.1 Myripristis jacobus
TCTCACCCTTGAAAATGTGTGTCTTTGTGTGTGAGTGTGACTCTCCAGTATATAAGAAAGCAAGCAAGAAAGGAAGAAAGAAAGAAAGAAAGAAAGAAGGAAAGAAAGAAAGAAAGAAAGAAAGAAGAAAGCAGGGGAGAGGGAGAGGAGGGGGGGTGGTGAAGCAAAGAAGCAGCCTAAGTAAAATTACTCTTAAAAGGATATTGTTGTTCCCAAAGAGTGTTGAACAACATGTCCCGCTGCCATATTTTATTCATGCTTTTGTTTTACTGGGAGTCATGTCCAACATGGAGGACCATATATCTACTCTGGCTCAACTGTGCCTGTCTCAGAGAGAAAAAAAAAAAATCCTCATCCTGTTGCAAGGTAGTGTCGATACAGCTCTATTCCCTAATCACTCAAGGGATCCAATGACAAACTGTTTTTAACATCCTGCTTTCCATTGTGCAAAGATGCCACTCCTTCTAAACTGATACCACTGTCGACGAATAGAGGACCAAACACTGTAAGCATTAAAGGACCATGCTGGTGATTTTGAATGTTTGGCCCATTTCCTACAGTTTACCCACGTTTTCCATTGCAACCAACCAAATCACGCAAAGCTTTCACAACGTATCATCAAACTCCTTTGATTGTCAAATTTGGAGTTTTGGTTGAAACACCCACCTTATGATGCTCTGCTTCTGTGGCTCAAAATTGTCACTATTCATAAACCACAGAACTGATAATTCGCTGCGTAAAGCAAATATTTCCCCAGGGACTATTTTCCAGTACAAAGACAACAAAACAACAAAACACAACAGTGCTGCTACTTTTAGGAAAACTAATGCCGACTATTTCAATACCGGTTTGAAGAAAATTTGAAGTCTCTGAAAGATAATTTTCACATCATAGGAGAATGAATGGAAACCAATGGCTGGATAAAAAGTTGGAAAAATTATATCTGAGTTCTAAAATATGGCTGCTCGCTTTGGGAAAAGATTAGAAGAAACCTGAAGTTTGTACATTTTGTAGATATTACACTGAACATGCAGAACCACTGCTATGGTCCTTTAAGTGTGATTATATAAGGTATCCCGGCCTCATCCTACAGTGTGCATTATCATTATTATTATTACACAGGGTGGTGCTGCTGGGCCAAAATTGTATAAGCATCTCTTTAAAATCTCCCAGCTTTGCTAATGCCGGGAAAATTGGAGAGAATGAGGCAAGGTGGAGATTCACAAGAAATCAACACCAAGGGTAAATACTGAGTGTGGTCTGGCTCTCCATCAAACATGCATCACAAAACATAGATCATTACAGGAGTTTTTTTTTTCTACTGAATGTTCATGGCAGCAAAACCTTGGGTTGTTTGATATGCATTGTTTTGCAGTGACACTGCAGCTTACTTGGTGGGAAATTGCCATGATCTGTCCCTCACACTTGATCAGCATAAAACTGAGTTGTCAGCCTATTTAAATTTGGTCATGGGATACTTTTCTGACTCACTGTAGCTCAAAATAACTGCCACTTCTCACCACATTAATACACTTGCAGAGTCAAATTTTAAAACGATTGTCCATTGTGAAGCCGCTCTGAGACCCCGCTCTCTCCCCTAATGATGATTTAACAGGAGACATACAGTATAACATGAAAATGCCTTGGGAACATGGCATTGAATAATTTGTCAGCAAAACACTAAATTCAAGGTTCATGTGAGTTGCTAGTATTTTAAATATTTTCATGAGCTCTGGCATCCGAGACCCTTAATCTAGCTGGTTGTCCTTCAAAATAAGAGCAATGAAGCTCTTTTATTCCCTGTGAAATTTAGTCTAAAACAGTGTTGTACTGAGATTTGCAAATACCATTGATCTTGAAAGCTCTCATGAATCGTTTGTTTTAAAAAGCATGTATTACTGAATCACGACTCTTGACCTTGCACAAATTCCTCCATATTTAATTTTGTTTCATGTATCCAGCTCTCCTCACTCGCTATTTGCGGTTACAACAAAATAAGTGTAAATAGTTTTTGGTCCACCATCGGCCATCTGCACTGCTTTCCACCCAACCTGCACTGACGGTAGTTACTCCAGTAAACTTATATGGATTAAAGACACCTTTTAAGAAAGCATCCGAAGGTTTGAGGCCATCTGAACCTTTTGAATGTCCCTTGTAAATTTCTTCTATTTTTCTTCTTATTTTATAGCCCACAGGACCTGGATAGAGGCCAGCGGAGGCATCATCCTTCAGCCCAGATAAAGATCAAGCATGCTTCATTTAATCAGTGCATGGAACATGAGACGCAAAAGCACCGTTTCACCACCAAGCATGATAGAGATTACATAGTGTCTAGATCTGGAGTGTAAATTATGTCTTGAATTTAGACGACAGTGAAAATAGATGGGGTTTTAATGAAAATGATTATATCTGCAGATCTGCATATTTCATATCCAAGATTTTAGTGAGTTTATTGCAAGGCTTGAACGTTTACGGCTTTTGTAAAAGGATAATAATAAGAAATAAATAAATAAATAACACATCAGACTTTCAATCAAATAAAAACCCAAAAATGTGCAGTCACTGGAAAATAAAATGTTTTTAATGGTTGCTATTGCAGTTAGGTCACATAAAATGATGCCTGAATTTAAATTAGCCTTGTGGGTTTTTTTCATTGGGTAAAAATATCTATAATTTGAGCTACTCCCTAAAAGACACCTAATTGCTCATCTGAAAGGGGCCATGATTGGATGCTCGAATTTCTTTATATAGGAATGAGCCACAATTCCTCCGCTTGAATGACAAACAATTTCCACTAGCAAATGATGCTGTGTGTTTTGTCTAGTAGAATAAGAATAGGGCCTGTTTTCCTGCGAGTGCAGAAAACGTGCACTCTGTGGTATGCATTAGATAAATCATGTCCAAAATGTAAGAGATCCAAAGCAAATGTCACTCACTTGCTTTTGATCATGCATACCAAACACAGGCAATCAAAACAACACTCTTTCTCAGGTTTTTATACAAACAGTATTCAAAAAATGAAACTTTAGCTCACTTGACATTATCACCATGTGCAAATGTTGGCCTTTTTGATGATATGAAAACACTGAGCTAAGCTCCTGCAGACTGCAATACATTCTTCCCCAAATGAGAGCTGAAATGCTATAGGCAATTAAAGGAGTCTCTTGAATTTCCTTGAAATGAAGTGCTAAATGAAACGTGGTCAGACTGACAAGTCTGCTCTCTTTTTCACTGTGCTCCTCTGTCTTCCTCAAGCCCTCCAAGCAGAAGGGGAAAGTATACTCCTCTTTTACCAAATAAAGAGCCAATGCATGTTAGCCCTTTGGTAATTTTCCTTAATTATGCTTGCGGGTGATTCGCAAGGTGGATGACACAATGAGGACATGATGTCACCCAAATAACATCCAAGCATTTTCTTCAGATGTTAGGTCAATTCGCAGGCATAACTGACTTCTGATGGGAGTCAGCATTTTCCATGTATGGAATAAATCATGAAACACCACACATGGTCATAATCTTTTAGTGGTTCAAATGTCAGAGGCTTAAAGTCCTACACCAGCATGTCCTGCAGTAGAGTATCGGAGCTGCTGTTGACCTCTGGGGAAACTAGGTCTTGACCTCCTTGTCTATAGAGCTGCATTAAGGACATTATAGGACCATTACATCAGTTCCAAAGGGATTCTAGGAAGAGAAGGGAAAATCGGCCTGTGGTTAATACTGTACACTACCACACTTAACATGCATGACATTCAGGATAGCTGGGGAACCACAACCGATTCTCTCGTCTGCAAGTGTATGCGCAGTCCCAGAAACATTATCTCCACTACTGTTTGTCCTCTTAAACCAGAATGTTGACACACTCAGACCACATAGTTCGTTCCCATGCCCTCTTGAAATAAGCCAGGTCACCATGACTTGGCACAAAGGTCAAAGGTCAGCAAGGCTGGCCCAGAGTACTGCTCCTCAGATCCCCTCAGGTAATTGGAAGATTCAAAGTCTGTGTTTAGGGATATTACAAGGTGTTTCCTTTTGCCCTTTACGCCTAAAACTTATATTCATTCAGCTCATTCCACCAGCAGTGGGCTACATGTAAAGTGGCAAATCTTATTTTTCATGCTTAGTCCTTGACTTCACTCAAGGAGGCCCACTGACAACAATTCACCGACTTATTTTGCTTTATGTTATTTTTTTTACATGTTGATTCTCAATTAATGAATAACCCTCACTTGACTTTGAAAAACTTTACCTTCACCGCTCCCTCTGAAGAATTTACCTTCACAGGTCCTGCAGGCTTTTTCAGGTTAGTTTCTGTACAGGTCACTTTTGTTGTTTCAGCAAACAGGTAGTGTGTGATTAGTAGAACTCTATGGGACTTGCTACTACAGGAAAATTAAAATTCACAGCTCAACACCTTGAAAAAAAAACACACAAATGAGGCAGCATGACGCTATCACCAGCTCCCAGCTCAAATCTGCTGGCCTTGTCTATGCTATACACTTGCAAAACAAAATAAAACGAAGCAAAAATTGTATATATATATATATCTGTGTGTGTGTGTGTGTATTTTAGGCATTGTGTTATAAAATGATATACTGTATGTACTAAGGATCATGTTCCTACTGTAATCATCCTTACTTTGTATGGAAAGAAAGGTTGTGTTTTCATAATTGGTTGAGGGAGAGAGAGAGAGAGAGAGAGAGAGAGAGAGAGAGAGTATGACATATGGGTATGAATTACATATCCCTTACCATATCTGCCTATAGACATGTAGTTTGCATGAAAAGAGCAAATTATGCTAGAAGCACATCGTGTCTTGTAAAACACATCTGCTGTGGGTGTGTCATGTACAAGAACTGTAGTCTGACAGTGTTACAGCATTTTTAGCAAAATTGCAAGCAAGGACAAAACAAATAATGTTTAGGTTTGATTCATATGATTTACATGCATCTGCAGTCATCATATCCTATTCATGATAACATAATAGCTGTGTAACAATGGAACTCGCTGCTGAGAAAAAAAAAATCCACCGTAAAACAGGCTCGATGTATGATATTATGGATCTTTTAATGGATAGTTTGAAAATATGCAGTTTCGCAAGCTGCCACCTCTTCACACACATACTTCACAAGATAGCATGAACTCCATCACAGCTAATCTCGAGAGAATTAGTCTGTTTACCAAACGTTTTAGATAAAAACGGCATTGCAAATATTATCATACCTCCATCAGCAATGTCATGTAATCACTAACCACTGAGAAGGATGTTAACAAAAACTGCATTTGAGCAGAAAAAAAGCATCCACATTATATCCACTGTGTTTATAATGCCTACACTCCAGCAGCTGGCAATCAGGAAGAATCTGGATGGAATTACAAACCAAATAACCCAATCGGGGTTCATCACAGGAAGAAGCACAAGGAATGTTACTTTTGTTTTGGTTTTTTTTCTTTTAACATCTATTCCCTTCTGCTCTTTTATAGCCAAAAGAGTTGTTAGATGCTGTAGTTAACTTAGCCTCAAAATGTCAAAACTACTAAAGCCACAGTGCATAATTTGAACTCAGTTAAACCACCAGCAAGCTACTGCAAAATGTAGTTAAACTCCTAGCTTAATTAGATGTAGTGTAGTTCCTCAGCGTTGTGTATTATCTAGATTTGTGTTCGGGAACAAATCCTTCCAACTGCTCAAAAAAATGAGCCAAAGCTGTTCTCCAAGTCCTCATGGGTGTTTGCCCAGTTTATGCTTGTACTACTCAAATTCATACTTAAAAACTGCTGCTTATATTGCCTTCTGTAAACAGCTAGCCTTCTCGTCTGTAATCGCCCACATTTTCCTATCATAAAGGCTTTTGCCTTTTGCCAGGCTGTCATTGTAAATAAGAATTGATTCTTCACTGAGTTGCCTGCATGCATGGTTAAATAGAGGATTATACATTTTGAAATAAATGTCAATTAAAAATAAAAATAAAACTATTAGTGAATTCAAACAGCATTCTCTATGTGAACTTTAATTTTCAGTGCAGCTTTGTCTGAACTGATATGAATAAGCAGTCACTAATTAAATTCAGTTTTATCATTACCACTTGGTGCAGATACGTTTATAAGCGTGCCAGGCAGTGTGAGCCAAGCGCTGCATTTTAGTAGTTTGCAGTTGCAGTTATGGAAGTACATATTTGGAAAATTATTTACAGCTGCCTTAATGACTGTGAGTGCAAATCTGTGACTTTGTTGTGAAGAAAGGCCAAACTGCTGTGTAGGTGCTGATATAAACAGGTGTTACTTAAAGTCGGGTTGTGACCACTTTTGTGCATCTTAGTTGTGCATAAATCAGGACCTAGTGATGTTCAAACTAGGTTATGCTAATTCACATTTTAGGTTAAATTTAAACGTGTGTGCACGGGGCAGAACCAGCCACTGCTGAATGTGGAGGGAAACTAATCATCCCCCGGTCGCTGTTGTCAGCGTTCAGTGAGAAAGACTCGGCTGTGACACTTTACAAACATTTTTGTAATAATAACTCAGAATACATTTTAATACATGAAAAGCATTCCATTTCCATTTAAAAATGAGTTTCAATTTTTAAAAGTGCAATTAATTCAGTTCATGACTTCACTTTAAAATGACTGTAACTAAAGGCAGTCACCAATTCATGAGAAAATATTTGCCCGTGGGATTTAGGCAATGTACACAACCACAGATGCTAGTTGTCACTTTCCCTGCCCTACTGGTTCTGAACAGGTAGCACTGGAGTATGAGATAAACTTCATGAGGCTGTAAAACCTACGGGAAAAAAAAACATCAACCCAGAGAGTCCCCGTTCATTGTCATTAAAGCAGTTTTAGAAGTCATCCTTTCAAGACATCACACAACTGAGCCACAGTTCATTGCTTTCTACGGCAGCTTTGGTGGAGAATTTTTTAAACGTTTGCAAATTGTGATTTTAGCACTTCAAGGTTGTAGTAATATCATGTGTTGATACTGTTTTGGGTTCATTTTCTGTTTGATTTGGTAAAACTCCAAGCAACATTTTTTTGATCCTTCTATGCTTTACTCAAATCAACCATTATTTCGGCCTCTCTTTCTTTTTTTCCACAGCAGCAGAACAAACCAAAAGCCAAATTATGTTATCTACCTTTCATCCTCCAAATTTTTTCATCTACATCACATTTTTTATTTAGGATTAAAGTAGGGTAGCGTCTTTGTGAAGCACTAATTGCCATAGAGCTTCAGTAATTAAAGGACAATAAAGCCTTAGTAGTAATTAGTTTCTCTTGTTTGGTTGCTAGCCCATCAATTGTGCTTCAATAATACTGATCATTAGCATGCGCCTGGGCAGTGAGGGATGCTGGGAAAGGAGCCCTGCACACACAGCACTCCACATTCCATTCCCATGAAGCCATGGCACTGAGCCATGTGGTTAACCCTCTGCGTGCTGGAGCCGGGGAGAGTGGCAGACCATGCCTACCAGGCAGGGCCCATATTATAATGGGCAGAGATTGCCTCTAAATGTAATAGGCCTGCTGATATTATGACAAGCCTATTCAGCTACTGGACACCTACGATTTGCAGTAATGGGCAGATGCTACTGGTGTGGGTCGTGTAAAGCAATAGTAGCCCTTTCAGTGTTATGTGTTCCTTTATTCATGTCCAGGTTTCCTTAATAAAAGCCGATCTGCACCACTGCTGAGGAGTGATATGTTGTGACAGAATGGAGGAAACTACTGTAATTTTTTTAATGCCAAGGCATCCTGGAAATAGATAGAATGAGGTGCCTGAAATGGTGTGGCATTAAGAGAGTAAACAAAAAAATAAAAACATTTCTGTGCAGGCTGAGTGTATGGATTGCGCTGTAAACTGTGGTATAGTAATAACATCGGGCTGCAGAAAACGTGTTCTGTTCTGTACTTTGCCTTGACATGATTGAAAGACAATGGTCCCATGGATAGGCCATTTCAACATCAAATGTGCATGCACATCACAGGGCAAGGGAGCGCTATCCATCACATTCAGTGAGCTGTCAAAGGCAGCTCTCACAGCCCCAGCTTCTCTCTACACACATTTGCAACTGTGTGGCAATAGAAGATTAAGCCCCCTTGTATGTTTTCCACCCTAGGCATACTGTATTTCACACACCTTTGAAAGTGCTCACCATTATAAACATATTGCACTGCACTGTTTTGCTTTTCTATTGAAGGCAATCACTCGCAATGCAGTATTTCTCCACTAATCTATGCATTTATTGTCATTTAGGCTTCATTTAACCAAGATAATTTTAGCACTTAATCGTTTTAAGTACAAATGGAAACACAAAAACAACTTTATAATAATTGGAATTACGTCAAATAGGCAGAACAAAGTGCACAAAACATTATTAACCTAAGATAGATTAAAGAATGACAAAACCCAGTGGACTCAGTGAGTATAAAAGTATCTCACAGATTAGTTTCCCAATACCCTATTCATTGGCATTACAGTAATAGGAACAGTATACACAGAAGCCTGTCCAAGTGAATTTTGCTCACTGCTTTAGGCTATGGATTGGGATGGGCTTTGCATAATCAGGTGCTGTCGGCATTAAATACAACAGGTTCAGGTTATAGGCATGCAAATAAAAAAAAAACATAAAAACATGGTCTAACTACAGAGAGAGTCGGTCCAACCTCCCCCCATTTGCCTTGGCACAATAACCCAAATGGAACCTTTTTGAGCCACTGATGGAAGCAGTGTGCGCTTTATAATGCACAGCCGTGCACACTACTACATTTCCAGCTAATCAGAATCGCGCAGTTGCAGAAAGGAGAGCGGTTGCCAAGGCAGCCACCAATCTCCCCTCCCCCTTCTCCCTCCGTTCCTCTTTCCCGTTTATTATCGGCAGAGGTCGCATGGCATAGGGAAGAACAGTGCAACCACTTCTGTCCTGGAACCAATGCAAGAATATGCACCTCCACAACAAAGCATATGGAGTCCTGAGAGCAGTGGAAAAACAGAGGCTGAAAATTTATGGGCTCGTACTGAGCCTTTAAAAACAGACCCTATAAGAAAGGATCTAAGTTGGAGGTTTGCTTTTATTTGTTGTGGAACAGCGGGATAGTTTTGCCAACACGTGCATATCCATGTAATTTTTACTCTCCCTTTTTGAGTGAGTGAGTGTTTCGCATCCTGGTGCGGGCTCTGAGGAGGACTGCGCATCACCAGAGTTGGTGCCGAAGTTCGGCCGCGAACGGATGTGAGGGAAGAGTGTATCGAGAAAGTCAACCCACTTCTTTTTCTTTCTCTTTTTGTTTGCTTAGACAATAGTGAGTCAAAGACACTGAAACTGATTTCATGCCTTCAGTCTTGCATACTCTGAGATGGACGTGAGATTTTACCCTGCGCCCCCAGCAAGTGTGGGTTCATGCTCCCTACCGACTGATCCAAGTTGTCTGAGCTCGCTGGACTATTATCACTCGAACAAGGTAAATAGTACACTGGGTTTTCCTGCTGCATTTAAAGCCGACGCTTCTTGTCTCACCTGCCTACGAATCTTTTTCAACAGCACGCCAACATTTACGCAATGCAAACGCATGGCTTGTATTTTATCCACAGGCGCGCACTTGTTCCATAAACACACAGCCTACACAGGCTCTTAAAAATGTCATGTCAAGTGTCAACCAATAAGGTGACCCGAACCGAGATGGACCGTTTTTAATTGAGTTTGGAGCTGGGCGCACAATTGGTAGACTATTACTAAAGAGTTTAGACTGAAACCAGCAATCATCCTACGTTTTGTTCTTGAAAAATGTGTAGCCCAACTTTTCTTGCTCTGACCAACATGGTTATTATGTTATTTCCCCATTCAAACTGTGCAGCTGTGGTTGCACAAAGCTGGCAGTAAGTGTCCCACCCGATGTGGAATACCAGGGGCTGTATGGAATCCATACTGCCCCACTCTGCTCTGTGCTCCAACATTATCCTCCCTCTGAATGATTTCTTATGGCCAACACGGTGTCCCACTGTGAGTTCAATGATTAAATGGATCTGTGCCAGTAATGTACTGTTAATTACTTTGTAACGAGAAACCACAGAGGCTGACTGGTAGAAGTATCACTCTTTTCTCTCGCTCAGTTTGACACCCCGCGGCTCTTGGTTTGTGACCTGCACAGACTTCCTCGCAAGTGCGCAGGTGGCCTGGTCATTTGAAACAAGGCATGGATATTTCGCTGCTATGCATTTTCAAAGATTTTAAATATGAACCCTCTAGAAAAATATGATACTTCCAATGTAACGATCAGAAACCTACAATATAAATATCACAGAACAACTATAAGCCTTTAGGAATATTAATGCAATATCATTAGTGCAGTATCAGGTATAATAAATGCAACTGAATTAAATAAAGTAATTGTAATAGCACCACTGAGTAACACAATTATAATAGAAAGCCCTATGGAAACATGGTGTTTTTTTTCCTCAGAGAGACCCTCTGAAACTGTCAGTATAGTCGTGCGCTATACCTGCACCTCAAGCATCTGCAATCACTGAATTAGATTTTGTTGTCATCACTTACCATGGTTGAAATACAGGCATACAAATCAACAGGCTTTGGACGTTGGCCTTCTTCTGAAGTTAAAGTTGTGATGTTTGGTTTCTCTGATAAGGATGGCATTGTGTATGCCAATGAGGGAATGGTACAAAACACACTTGATGATGTTTGCCTTGCATTGTGTGGGCAATGGAAAATCTCTGTAACTGAAAGGAACATTCCAGTAATCAAACTATAGTTCCTAAAAAGATTTGCATCGCTCTCATAGAGGTCTCTAAAAGGGAGCTATAATTAGCTATTCAGAGGTTTAGAAGCACAAGGCCAGTTCAAATGAGAAAAAGGGAAAAAGCAATCAAGACACAGTCCATTTAGCAAGCCCTATCAGATCACAGATGAAATAGGTCTATAGAAAACATTTACTGATAATCCAAAGTAATTCTGAGAGGAAGGTTTTACACCTGTGACACGCAAATGGGCTCATATAACTGACTCTTCCATGTAGGCTATCTTTTTTGTAGGTCAAACGAATTAGGATCATCCTCCATGCGGATAAGCCTAAGAATATGCTGATATCACACAGTGCCTGAATCCTGGAAACAAAGAAACTAGATATTAAATGATAAAAAGTGCTGTCACAGGGAGAAATCCCAAACACACCATTGTCATTGACGTAAAAAGTGTAGAGTCCCTCAAAATTTCGAAGAATTCATCTGAATTATTGAAGGGGTCCCATAATAAGGCGAGGGCTGCTTTGCTTGAGGGAATAGGGGGTTCTTTTCACAAGGGGAGGTAATTTGCTATCATCACACGTGTAACACTAACTACCTTCACTAGCATTGCAAATGAGACTGGGACCAGCGGGGATTATTTGGTGTCCTGTTAACACAGTGCACTAGGTCAAGTTCCTCTCCTCCAACGCTTGTCAAACTAGCTGTGACATTAAAGAGGCATCTGATTTCTTATGTAGGTAGTATCTGGGCATCAGATCGTCCTGCTGCTAATCATCTTTGACAGTCCTGGTTGCCCATTTCATATTCTGCCCATGACTTCTTCTTCTTTTTTTTGTGAAGCAAAGTGGAGGCAAAAGGCTAATTATAGTGTTAAGGTCAAATGTATTTATGGGCTTATTTTGCATATTCATGTGAATATTTTGGTTCGTGGCTCGTTTGAATTTGTTAGTGTCTCACATGTGGATGTGTTGGCTCCTGGTTGAACTTTGGTACAGTATATTCTTTTGGGATAATAAGATTGGCGAAGGGTCAACCTCATTTGAATAAAAAGAGGCTTTTGCTCAGATGGTTGCATTCTGGCAACCATACTGAGACTTAGCAACATTACTTCTCTCTGGCTGCTCCTGTAGCCCCATTTAAAAAAGCAATTTACAGCCTGAGAAAACATTTCTCCTTTTATCGTTCTGAGATTAACAATGTTAATCTGAGGCACATGCGAGATTAATTGGAAATCATAGCCATGTGGTTGTATTTTCTGTTTTACAGTCTGTTTCTTTGCAGATGTTTCTGTGTGCCACTGACTTACTGTTGAGGCTGCGTGCGGTCACAAGCCTTGTTTGAGTAATTAGCAAGTTTATGCGACTTCCAGGGAACACGTGTGCTGCTGCCATGCTTTCAGCCCTTGTCACACTGCTCAAATGGAGAAGCGTCTCTTTTCTGTTTTGTTTTGTTGTTGTTTTTTTCAGTTCAATTCATCATAGGACACGTGCATGCCATAATCACCAATAATTTTGATGGATGCAATTTTCCACACCTTTTTCAGTCTGATTGTGGTTGCTGTAAACAATATGATCATCAACAGCTGTATGAATCATTTCAGCTACTTGTTGGGCCGTCCATTGTTGGCAAAAACAATTTGAAAGGAGGAAATGTTAAAGCGTTTCCCGAGATTTCTTTTTAACGTATCACCCAGGCACATTTGCCACTATTTATTTCCTAAATAATGGCCAAATCTTCCTACTAGTCACATGGTATTACATCAATCAATCAGAGAGCAGAGTGGTTTTACCTCGTCTGTGGTATTACTGTATAGTAAAACAGAAAAAGGCTGAAGAAAGGAAAGAAAGGGATGGATACGGTGAAAGTAGAATATGCTTTAAGCGCAGACTGAGACGATTCACAAAGGACATAAATAACCTTCAAGATGTCTACTTCAGTACTTTCAATACTCTATTTCACTGTGAGTGTCTCTCCCAGAGTATTTCGCCGTGCTGTGGTGCTCTCTCACAGCCTAGAAATAACATTGTATGATACATTACTAACAGCTTTGTGCTCTGATGGTAATATGAAACTGTGCCATGTTTTAATGCTCTCCGCTGCACCTTAACATGCTGCATGGTGCATATATGGTGCCTAGATACTGTGCCTTATATGAAGTACACTAGCAGCAAAAGTATACAGGCTCCTAATGCGTCTTGTCACGTACAACATGTACAAGTGTAATTATACTTTGGCCATTTGTCTGTCCAGCACTTTTGGTTTGCTCTGCGAAATGGGTACACAGTGTCTGCTGCTTTATTTGAATACCTTAATCAAACTAATCAAACAGTGCTGGCTGCTGGTGCTGAGGAGGGTGCTGTCTAGTGTCTACAGCATGGCAATAGGATAGAGCGGCTAGGACTAGGCCCTGTGTTTGTACACCCAAGCCCCACCCAGATCATATATCCTCCCAACAACTGATATCTTCTCAGATAGAAACATGACTGAAGAGCTGGCTTTGTTACTTGGTGGTCTCTTCTACCACAGATAGTGATCTGCTCCATTTGAATGCCTTATCACATTGGATAGGTTTTGTAATTTATTTCTGAATCACCTTGTATGGAATTGGGGGAAAATGGGGGGGAAAATAATTTGTTTACTTTGTATTTACATATTTCCTTCCATTTCCTAGTCCAAGTTTCACTTGAAACAAACTCTTTATAAATACAGGCAACAGATGTAATGTATCATAGCCAGTTTGGACTAAATGTAGAATATTTATTTATAATATCCCGAGGCCTTTACTAAATAGCATTTATATGCCTGATAAATGAAGCAGTCCATGTAATGCAATCTGCATGTGTTCATGCTAGGGCCAGCAGTGTTGTTGCTATTAGCTAATGACAAACTCTGTGGTATGTGACACAGGGAGAGAGAGACAGAGAGAGAATCAAAGGATGAGTGAGAGTCAAATGGGTTGAAGTAATCAGTGGCCCAGTACAGGGACTCTGTGTGTGTGTGTGTGTGTGTGTGTGTGTGTGCCTGCGCATGCTAACTCGGGGCCATTCAAGCGTTTTGCTGACTATGGAATCACAATCACAATTGCTTTCATAGCCCTGTGCAGAGGAAGGCCATGCATACCACAGTAAGGGCCAGTGACACACAGAGAACAGGGGCAGAGCAAAAACAGCCACTAAATCATATTCTCCCTGCCCCGACATGTGGAGGAGATTTTTAATAGGGATTCTGACCATTTGAAATCATTTCAATGAAACTGAAATTGGCTCGGATGTAGGCTGTGTCACCGAGCCTGTATATGGCAAAGACTCCCTTTCTTTCTTTTTTTTCTGCACAGGTGACTCAAGTCCTTTTATCAGCCAGCCATGTTGTGCTTACATCTGTTTGTCTGAAGTTCTTTTTTTTTTTTTTTTGGAAAAGTACAACTGGTGATCTGGCAAAACTTCACCTAAAAACAAGGTGCATGCAATCGACAGGAGCACAGCTTGTATATCCCTAACGATTTCCATGTGTCATAATATATTGGTTTTAATAAAGTGATTTTCTCTTCCTTCTTTACCAAGGTGACTGGAATACTCTTTTTTCCCTTTTCTTTGTATTGAATATAAAAAAGTATCTTTTGAGACTGATTTACACACTGATGAAGATAGACATGAATAATTGAATATTGACAACAGCTAAAAACAATATAAAATAAATAGGATAACAATGCCCAGCAGTGTGTGTATAAAAAATAACCTTTTTCATCATTCAGATGTCCAGTACGTGTGTGGCTTGTAGATGCCGTGTTTGATAAAGACTGTGTACTAGAGAGAGCGAGAGAAATAGTGATAGCAAGAGTTGTGGTGGGTTGTGGTGACGGGGTGGGGGGGGTCCCCGTGTGCTAATTAGTGGGCCTGGCAGTCTGAGCTACTTACTCGGTGATGGGTACTGGTGCTTCCCCCTCAGCGTCTGTTGCCATAATTAAGACCAGTCGGCCCACTCTGGTATAGTAGCATTAGTCAGCCCGGGCCTTCCCATGGGGCAGTGCGACGCCATTCTCATTCTACCTGCAAAGGAAGAAAGAAAGGAAACTGTGCCAGCACCTGCTGCAGAGTAGACCCCTGGGTGTTTTGTTAAGTGTAGATTATGTTTGTTAATGGTTGTGAGCACTCAGAAGTCAGAAGCACGGCATGTTAAAATTGATGTGCGACTACTGCAGCACATCCATCAAATGAGGCATATATTTATTTATTTGTCTGCCTGTCTTTGTCTGGGATAGACAAGCTCACAAAGCAGATATGGATTATATGAAATTCAAGATTTTTTTAATTAACTTGTACATGCTAATTATGGAAAAAAGCTGACTTTGGATGTGCTATCTGATGAAGCTGAGGCTTGATTAGACTTCATCAGCTGAGTGTGTTTTTATGCTTGCAATATAAATTTGATATCTCATCTAAAAATTTCATATGCAGGGTATTTTTGTTGTTCATTTTGAAGTATTTTAACCTCAATTGCACCTCAGAGAAAAAAACACCCGAAGATTATTGCACGTTTAAGCTGAGGCTCTCGTTATAGTCCAACTTCACTTTGTTTAACTTGAGGCATACAAGTAAATCCTTTGGAAGACGACTGGGAGAGTGATATACCACATATATTATAAATGTCAGCCAGAATCCTACATTCAGACCACAGCCAATGTTTCTGAGCTGACTGTGAACAAACACAGACAAATAAGGAGGAGAAAGTGCAGTGGGGAAAGGAGTGCCACAGGGCTCCTTCTTTGGGCCCTGTATGTTATGTATGTATGCATGGAAGAGGCAAGAAGCTGGACAAACATTCCCAGTTGTCTCAGCTTCCTGAGGTATGTCCTGTGCAAACACCATGGGCCATGGCAAGCTCCTTGCCAGGGATTTAAGGCTTTTTCCCTGTCTTGTTTTCACTGAATATCCTTTACAAATATTATCAGCCTGGTGTCAGTGGCATGTTTGTGCTGTGGCCTGAAGGGACGGTGCCCATATGAAAGTTCAATTAGTGGTCTGAACCCAGAATAACACAGACAACAGTGGATGTTCTGTCCAACAGTTTGAAAGTTTCAAGAGTGAAATCTGTGAAAGTTTTAATATTGAGAGAACTGAATTCTGAGACAAATGTTGCCTCATCTTTGTAGATTCCTTTTATTTCATTGAGAGAGTATATTAAAAAAAAAAGAAAAGAAAGGACTACTTTTTAGGTATGTCATTCATCACCACATCTTTGAATCTGCTAATTTGAGCACTGTTGTGTTTCATGAATTCACAGGAATTGACAGACATGTATTGATCTGCACTAAGAGAGTTTTACACTGGGGTGGGGGCACAGTTGATAAATCCATATGATTCTCAATTTGCTCTCTCATCCGTCTCTCCCAAGCTGTGATTGCCTTGCCTTGTCCCTCGTCTGTCAGGGGCATATGTTTACAGTATTATATGTGACATATTTAGCAGGCAGATATAATTGCCTGTGCAAGGCCGTGATCGCCTGCGTCCAATTCAGTCAGCAGAGACTGCAGGCGCCCAGAGTCACAGAGGTAATCAAACTGTGGCTCATTCTTCCTCTTTGAGAGCTAATGATGAGCTCTGTGATCATTTACAATGGGCGGAGGGAGAGTAGTGACAGAGTGTCCGGTACATGGCAGCGGTAATCCCACGTTTTTAGTCACCGCATAGCTAATATTAATTAAGTGAAGCATGGGGAGAATAAAAGTGAAGTGAGACAGGGAGAGAGAGTTTGGAGGAGAGTTGGAGAGAGGGAAAAAGAAGGAGAACGGCTGGAGGAGATTGGTATCAAGGAAAAGTTAGCAAGAGAGAGAGGTTAGAGGAGAGTTCTGGATATAGAGAAAGGGAGGGAGAAAGAGAGAGAAAGAGGCCCTGTCTTTGTGTTGTCGACCTATTTAGTCTCCGGCTGGCCATGAGCCATGCTGTTGAATGATGTCGCTAAGAAAAATAAACAGAGGAAAGAAAAGTAGGATTTTGGAAATTATGACATGGTCAATGGTGTTATGCTATTGAGGGCTGTCTCTCTCTCACTTTCCTTTTTTTCAGAACTAGGCTTCAACAACCCCCATAGCAACTTGGTGGGGTTGTTAACACTGCAAACACACAGGAAAGGGAAACTTGGGCAGGTCTTTTTATAGAATTGTTAATAACACAGTAAGTAGACAGTAGTGAAAAACCATAGCCTAGAGCCGCACTTACTGGCACAGCCCACGTGGACGAAGCAAGTGAGTGTGTGTGTGTGCATACGCGTGCATGTGTGCGTGTATGCCAGTGCGTGTGTGGGGGTGTTGGTTGCACCTTAGTATGTAAATGCTGCTCTGTCCAGACATGCACATTAAGGCAGAAGTGTGTTTGTGTGTGTGTGTGTGTGTGTGTGAACGAGTGTATGTGCATGAGCAACCAGTATGTGATCAGACCAGTGAATATGAAAGAGTGCTGGTAAAAGAGGAATGCTTGAGGCTGGAAACACAGAGAACTTGCCCCCATCAGGCCCTAACTCACCAAATCAACCGGAGTAGCTAGCAGCCAATTAGCCCTCTTCAGCCATGGCTCACAGTGCCTCTAAAAGCCCCAAGTTAAAAAGAAAAAGACCAAGAGACGTGGCAATGTCAGAAAGTCTGAAACTAACCTTTGTAAATATAATAGCTGTTCTATTTTGGAGCCACTGGAGATAGAATCAATGATTCAATGAGGAGCCCTGATGATGGAAAACAGGGCCATTGTTTGTGCGTTTGACTTTGGCATTTTATCAGGGAATGACTGGATCTTAATTCTGTTTTCCAGAGGGTGAAACTGCCTTGTTGGCCTTCTCTACCTGTTGCTCCGGTTAGGTCTCAGAGCAGCAGCGTTGGGAATGTCATAAGCACAAAACAAATGCTAGTGTCCGGCGGACATGAAAAGGGAGTTAAGCAGATAGAGAGATGGTTGTGTTTTATTAAGCCAGATAATGTTGCCTAATCTGTGGCTCGGGTTGCACCGTACTTCGTGGGTAATTAGAGATCATGTCGTATGCCTGGCCTGCTGAAAAATTGCGCTCCGCCCTAATCCCCCTCTATCCACCTTTCACTCGCCACCTCCTTTACTCTCACCCTTCATTCACTCACCAAGCCAGACACTTTCCGACAAGCTGGCTTCCTGTCAGGTGCGTCCAACAAACAAACAAACAAACATGGCAGCCGTTTCTCAGGTGCCTGGTTATCCGAGTGTTTATACCTTGCTGTAAGATGCTCGCAAATATGCTTACGTGCTCAAAATTCAATGAGAGGAAGTTGACGGTGGAGCACTTTGTGGTTTGCTTTGTGGAACTTGTTAGATGAATGACTAATGCCTTCTGGCAAGTGCCCCAGG
Source organism: Myripristis jacobus (assembly GCA_900302555.1). Lineage (NCBI taxonomy): Eukaryota > Metazoa > Chordata > Actinopteri > Holocentriformes > Holocentridae > Myripristis > Myripristis jacobus. The sequence continues at coordinate 18,117 of OMLB01020701.1, forward strand.
TTTACTATTACCAAAACAATGGCACTTGATACAGAGCACCGTAGCCTTGGTTTTCACACAGCCAGGAGCACAGGCTGCTGTTTTCTTTTTAACCCTGAATGCTGACTGCCCATTTATGCAACATCCCCTGAACACAGACGCACACACAAAGGAAATTCTCAACTGACACTGTGACTTGTCGAAAAACAACAGCTTCTTTCATCGCTCATTGTCCTCGCTTTTTCCATTGTTAAAAACCAAGCGCTTTGTTTTTCTAATATATCTAAATTCTGTTATCACCGTGTGTAAAACAGTAACTATGCTTGCATACACACTGTTATGTAATTATTGGCCTGTCTACATGTCAGGAGGAAAAATAATGTTCTCTTAATATTCTCTTTTTCATGCAGTCTTGTATTCTACAGTTATTAAGCTATTGCCTCAACTGCCTCCTACCACAGACTCCAGAGACTCAACTGGTTTGGAGACTGGATGTAAACAAGTAAAGGAGCTTTTAACATCAATTCAACAATTTTAAAGCATGTGGGACAAGTCCTGAGACTTGCACTAACTCAGGTTTGCTCTGATTTTAATGTACAAACATCCAAACAGTCGTCCAATACTCCAGCTAACAGTGCAGTAATCCACTTGTTAAGATTATTACGCCATGACTCATCTAGACAGGGTTTGTTGTCATGTGGAGATCAGAGTGTCGATTTGCATGTTGGCAAAGTCACTGTTTGAATTTCAATTTATTATTGGGTTTACATTTGAGTTTAAAGCTTTCGAGTTGGCAGTTTAACAGAACCACACCGACGAAAAGTTGTGTATTTCTGTAGGGACATTTTGTCATTTTCCTTTTTCTCACAATAGTGAAGCTGTGTGTGGAAACGGTGTGTGTCAGAGACTAGTCATTGTTTTGGGCCAATAGGTGCTGTGATGGGACAGAGATGATAAGGAGAACTCCCAGGTTGACCAATTAGAACTGAGTGAGTTTCAGATCAAATGCTCGAGCCCTTCGGGACCACACACATGTTCTCTTTATGGTGTTAATGCACACACACACACACACACACACACACACACACACACACACACACACACACACACACTAAAATGCATGCCCACACACACACTCACACACAGACACAGACACACACATTATACCCCCCAACTGCCACAGACACACACATACACACACATCTTACATAGCTTCAAGGCATTTCATTTCCTCTCCCCCTCTGACAACATCACAGTATAATGGGACACAGTGTCACGTGACCACAGCAAGTACATGGAGCTATCAAATCGCTCTCTCTGTCTCTCTCTAGCTTGAAGGGCAGAATGGTCAGTTGTTACATAAACTACAGTTGGCTCAATTACAGAAAAAATGTGCTTTGTGTCCTTGTCAAAGGCAGACTTAGGGAGCAGATAAAGTGTGAGTTTATGCATATTCTACCTGTGATTCCACAAAATAGACTGCCTTATTCGCTTACTTTGTACATGGAATCATAGTTACCACACTTTATTTGGGTTTAACAGGCACCTTACACTGCTTTTGGAAGATTTCTATGCGCAAAATACATCAACATCACTCTAAATCACAAAGTGGGGCCACATTAGAGAAGAGTATCCATTCCCCTCATATTCCCCTTATTTGAGATGCTGTAGATTGGTCCAAATGAAATAGTGGTGTATGAACATTTCTTTGTCTACAGGAAGTCTTCCCTAAACTCTTCCCTGAGTGCTCTGCCTGAAGAAAACTGAACTCATCAAGGTTAGATTTTTTTTTGCCTTTGTCATGTCTTTGGTATCCTTTAGCATTAAACAGCAATCAGACATAACATAAAACATAAACGTGCTGTGTGTGTTTTACTGACGTTATATTGCATGATTTTAGCACTGAAGGTCAGCATAAACCTGGAATTTTAGTCTGGGATTTTGAAACATGCAACAGTCCCGAGTAATTATCAGCTTTGGCTCCAGCTGGCAGAGATGTAAATGGGTCACTCACTAATTTGTGACCCGCGTTAGGTATGATGATACAGGAAATACTGTATCTTTTAAGGTAGGCAGTACTAGCCTCAATGTAACTTTAACCGGTGTAATATGATAAATTATCAACAAATCAGCATCTTTTGGATTGGATGCTGATTTATGTTCATAGTGTAGTTGTAATGAGAGACCATTGTGGCAGCAGCTCAGAAAAAAAAAACCCCACTGTGTTTCAGTCAGTTGGAAGATTGTGACACCAGTTAAGCTGGAGGTGTAATATGCAGTGTGGGACTTTTGCTAATGTAAACAGTGTCATGTGCTTTTTTTGGCATGTAGTCCTCAGTAGAAAAAAAAACAACAACCAAAAACCAAAAAAAAAAACCACTTGCTTGGTGTCAAAGTGATGAAAGTTACATATGCTGTTATTTAGAAGCGTCAGCATGCAAAGATGAGTTTCTTTATTTCAGCCGACACTTTCTTAAACTGTTTAAATTCCTTTTATTATGTTGCTGTTGTCGAGATTGCTGTTTCACTCAGCGCTTCACCTCTTTATCTGTTGAACCTTGTTGTTGCCGACCCTTGCTGATTCTAGGTTGCCAGGTATTCACGGCGTGCCCCAGCGTGGTGCCATTGTACAGCTTTCAGATGAGCCTGTAATTAAGTCATCTCAGTGCCTTGAGAGCAGGACTATAGTGCACTGAGCTGAGACCAATCTGCCGCTAATTGTCCCGAGTTTTAATTTCTAATGGAATAAGGGCCAGAGGGAACGCTGCTTAATGAGGTGCAGTCACTGTGTGCGTGTGTGTGTGTGTGTCTGTGTGTGTTTCACCACTATGCTCTTTTATCTGTTTACTGTAACTGCTATAGCCCCTGTGAATAGAAAAACAAGACTGAGTAAGACAAGATGTTCCTTTTTGATTTCATTGCCTCATTCCTGTTTATTCTACAAAGCACTGGGAATGTCTTTATCTATTCTAAATAGTGAAGTATTTAAACATAATGATGACTGCACCTTTAAGCGGGCAATCTACCAGACTGTTATTGTCAGTGGAGGGATAGAGAATAGTTCTTTAGCAATAAACAAACCAAGGAGTGTCCTGCTCTAATAACTGTATGACAGTGGAGACCTTCTTCAAGTGAAAAGTAGTTTTGCCCTCAGCACTGAAGTTATTACTCAGAAAGCGTGGTTGTAGATTGGAACTGGGAAGGTTGTTTACATAGCCTTGGGAGTGTTTGTGTCAAGATTTAGATTCCAGGCATTACAACATCCAAATAAATCAGTTTAGACTTCTGTGGGAAAATAAACCTCCAAAAGATATGGGCCAGCTGTGTTACAATATATGAGGTGTTTTTATCATAGCAGTTCCAGCCATCTTTTCAATTAATATGTGTTTAATAAACTGTAGGCAAGGGTTTACAGAGCTCGTGTTGTTTAGTATGTAAAAGATGGCGCTGCTTACCTTTTGTTTATGAGATATATTGCTTTCCCAAATACTCCACTAAGTCAGAGACTGTATGTCCACCCTGACGAAAAATTACTGATCAGTCCACACAGCGCTGTCCCATAAGAGGATATAAAAGCACCAATGTTGGCACTGAGAGGAGAGAAAACACAAGTACCCCTGAAGACACATTGCTATCTGAATTTTTCAAAAACACTTTGGTGACTACATTGTCATTTTTCTACCTTATCACCTTTGAGTGGAGTTTGCTTTTGCAACTGGCTCAAGGCCCTTCCTCTTATTGTTTCAATATGTCAGAGCATTGTTTGAATGAGGTCACCCATTACCGATCTGGCCTGCGGCCAGCTTGACTTCAGCTGATTTAATTGAATCTACAACATGAGTCAAACTCAAACAAGCAGAGACTGCTTTGCCATGACAGCCTCATTACTCCACATTAGGGACTCATTTCACAATGCATTGTGACTTTGGGCTTGACAAATGGTGAAAAGGGATGAAAGCAAATAAGTGAGTACATTTTGGAGGACTACTCCTGAAATACTCCTGCTAAAAATACTCCCATAAATAAATGATAGAAAAGCCAAAGAAGTAGTTTTCTTCTGCTATTTTTTGTAAGTTAATGTGAATGCCTTCTGGGTTAAAGTCATCATATGTTTGCAGTTTGCAGTAATGGAATGACATTCAATGCCATTTTCCCTCTTAAATGGAATTTTTGTCAAAGCGTTATGAATTCAACCTGCCTTGTCAGTCAAGCCATAGACAGCGCTGAGAGAGGAGAAAATATGCGAATGGAACCTTTCACTGCAGATTTTACTGTTAGCTATGAACACTCCAAAATAATGAAGCCTTTATCACAAATACGCCACAACAAACAAAGGCATCTTTGTTGTGACATACCACAAGATGTGATATCAGACAGCATAATGACATACATTTCGTATGTAACACATACACAACATTCAGAACATCCCTGCAATGTGCTAGCTGCATTTCAGCATTTCATCAGCTCGAACCTCGACTAAATTTCTCAATTAACCACGCATTCTTTGAGAGCCACTGGCAGCTTGGCCACAGCTCGCGGGAAAACGTACGGGTGGCTCATCGTGCCAGGGCCTACCTCCACAATAGGGAAGGAAATGTTGAGACTGTGAGGGCTGTGGAGTGGAGATAGGGCACTGTTTGCTTAGGGCTAGGTATCAGGCACAAAAACAAACATGGCTGCCCTTAATGAGCCTGTTTGCCTGCCAAAGGTAAAGACAGCTGTTGTCTCTCACCACAATGGAGCAGGCCTCTGAGCTGCAGAGCGCAGTGGAACAGTCCGCGTCCCCATAGTAACGCTCACCTTCTGTGTACCTAAGAGGGAACTTATTAAGTCCTCTTTAGAGATAAATAGTGAGTAAAATGTAAATTGTGGGGCCATAAGGCACCTTCATAAGGTCTTACTGTGAAATGAAAAGGTTTATTAAGTCTTAAGAGCGCTAAATGTGAAATTGCCTGTGGGTGTGTGATTATTGAAACGGCTATGCACTGAAAGTAGAGATCTGACTGAAAACTTACTCATAACATTAGGGAGTGAGAGTTGAGAAAAACTGTGGCTTTCTGTTTGATAAGACAGCTGTACCTGTGTTGTTGGCTTGTTTCATTTTCCATATTTATATCATCATCTCTGCATTCGTCTGTTGGGGCTGTAGAAAACCAAGTGATTTTTTCTGCCAATAAAAGACCTCTGTTAAGGACATTAATGCACGGGGATATAAGCAAAGTGGGTATTGAAATGTCGAAAAGCACTTTTCTCTCTTACCAGAAAATTAATACACTTTCACTGTACCTGTCCAGCTGAATCAGCACTGACAGCTCACTGCTCTCCACAGCTAAATTTAGTGATCGTTTTTCAGAGTTAAGAATATGAGTGAGATGGCTGCACACAAGCATTGCACTGAGAGGCGAGCGGCAAACAAGAAACTGCAAGCACCGAAACCCCAACCCTCAGCTGCAGCCTGAAGCCCCCTGTTGAAACAAAGAGCGCACCTCCCACCCCCGTCACCTTCCTGGCATTGCTTATGTTTCAAGTTGAAGACCTTTTTTTGCACTCTCAAATTGGCTGAGTGGGCTTTTGACATTAAGGACTGACTGGATGTCACAGATAAATATGAGTTTTAAAAGTGAGAAGAAGTTGCACTTTTTTTTTTTTTTTTTTACATTGTAACAAGTAGTATATTTAAAGACTGAAGTGAAACCAACCTTTAATTTCAGTTTAATTGCACATGTAAAAATAACAGAATACAGAAAAGAGCTGAGAAATATCTCACCTCTAAAGAGAGGAAACAGCAACAATCAGGAAAACAGAAAAATACTACTTACAGTAAGTGGATAAAAGAGACATTCCGCCAACAAACAAGAAGAATGGTATTACAAATACACAAAGCAAAAATAAAAATTATGTAAAAAACAGTGCGCTAAATAAGATTAGGCTGTTTCACTGTGTGCGTTTTTCTGTGCATTATATTTGATCACGGATAAACACATATATAAATGCATAATTTCACACATATCTTCCCTTAATTAAAGAGTGGTGGTGACTGTTCAGCCAAGCTCAGCAAGTCTCCTCTATGAAGGATAAATCTTGAGGAAACTGGTTGCAGATGTGGTTGTAGTATAATGTTATGTTAAGGTATAGTTAAATTAAACCCTAATGCGGTGTAAAAAGGCATTTGCAGTAAACCAAGCTGCTGAGAACACAAAGGGAGCGTGTACTTCATTGCTTCAGTGAGGGGTTTTATTTAGCCTGAAACCTGACCTTGTCACGTTAGTCAGGATTCATTGTGATACTGCAACACTGGAAGAATGGAAGCCACGCTGCTCATTTTGGTCGTCGTTTTTTTTTTTTTTCCACAAAATTAATGCAATTCTTATGTTTGAATGAGGTTCTGGGAACACGATTCGTGCTGATGAGGTCTATAAAAAGCTGGAGGAGTTGATCCCTTCTCTTCTCAATTTCCCCTCCCCTCCAATATACCAGGTACATTCGCTTACGTGAGAGAATATTAACATCACAATTAGATTGTGGTTCCAAGATAACTATCGGTGTGGCTGTACATTTCCTGTTTGACTGTTTCAAAGAAATACCACATAACTGACTAGTAACACTGCTGTATTGTGACGTGGCTGAAAATGTCCCTGACCACACATCTGACACGACAGTTTGACTGGTGATGTGAATGGCTGGCATGCTCTGTCCTAGTTCTCTGCAATGAGGACATAAAGTTGCTGTGCCATGGCAAACATGTATATGTAAGGACTTTTTTTTCCCTTGTTTTTTTTTTTTTGTAGGTAAACCTGCTGAACCAACACTTCAAATGCAGGATTGGCACTTGTTTACTGAGCTGAATTAGGATGTAGAATGCTTTTTTTTTTTTTAATTTAATTTGTTTGTTTCCAACTTTACATCATGACAGTGAACTTCAAACTGAACTTATGACTTTACATGCGCAGTACACAAATAGGTATACAGATTGGAGATTTATTTGTATAAAAATTTCTTGGAAGCAGAAAAAAAAGTCCTTGGTTTGCTGCACCAGGCAGGGTCATAGCCAGGGTTTGTCAGGTTAAGTTAGCGCTGAGGTCCGGTAGAAAAAAGCACGAGGTAAGACAGGTGCGTCTCTATTTTACCAGGTCCTATGTTCTCTCAGTGTCTTTTTTTTTTCATGTATCATTTTCAAATACAATTTCAGATGACATTTACCGAACATGCACATGGGTATAATGGGCATTACTCCTCTTTGTAAGTTGCAGGAACATAGGATTGTGTATGTTGCTGTGTATGCGGCTCATGTTGATACTGCCAGTGTTCATGCCAACTTTGTCAATGTTTTCTAATGTTAAATAAAAAGTGTGTTTGAATAAGAGAGGATATTTGGAAGCAGCGTGGTCGTACCATTTCCGATTATTACTCACTGAACATGTACAATAACATTACGGATTTTTATTGACACAACAGAGGGAACATAATGGAAATGTTTATTCTTTCATGCAGAAGGAACAGGACTGGGAAGGTCGGGTGGATCCAGAAAGGAGTTGATAATGTGGCATGTAGTGTTCTTGCTCCTAGCTAAAAAATTATACAGGGATGTGATTTTTGCGGAATTCAGGATTTTCCGACCTGAAAATCCAACCCAGTTTTGAATCACGCAGACCCGAGCGACATGGAGAGGAGTTGCCCTATCACTGGAATTGTCCGAGACTGAGTTGGTTGTTGAGTTACACCACTGGTCGGCTGAAGTGTGTGAAGGACTTTTTCCTCTTGAAGTATCCACAAGCCCAACCTGCTGATTGGAAAAGGACAGCGTTGAGCGGGAGCTTCAACAGCGGACAACTTGCTGGGTGAAGTAATATAACATTCATCATTGGGATTTTTCTCTAAAAACTGACTGTAAGTGGGGTTTGCAGCAGCATTATGTATGCATTATTTGGTGTATTCTGGTATTTATTTGCTTTACAACTAGCCACCTGCTAATGACAGTTTTGCTGCAAGGGAGAAATGGATTTATGTGTACATTCGGTTTGTTCGATTACTTTGCACAAGGCAGAAAATTTGTTTAATGTTGCACAGATATACCAGTTGGTTAAAGTGAAACTACAGAGTTACCTGTGTGCCATAGTAAGATTGGGTGCAAGCCCTGCTTCTTGCACCCATTAGTACAACTTGCGGTTTGCTTTGTTTTGCCATTTGTTAGTTTTGACAGATGGTTTAATAAACTGAGTGCAGCTCCCCACAGTGATGACGCACATTGCCACGTTTTTGCATTACAATGTTTAGGAACAGGATGTATTGTTAACCCGCTAATTTTGTGTGAAAAGGTGTTAATTGCCATTGTGTGTGTGTGTGTGTGTATGTGTGCGTGTGTGGCTAGTTTCCTGTTATTTGTTTTGTTTTGTTTTGTTTTGTCTTTTGCGGATCAAATGTCTAATGAAGTCAAGCCACACAAAATGATCTAGGTTAGGTAGTTAGCCTGGGTACCTTTCCAAGTTCAAACTAGCAATACCAGCCCATAACTACCAAGGTAAACTAGTTAGCTAGTTAGTTGACATTCAAACATCATTAATGTTCTGAAAGAGTGATAAAAAATAAGTCAGTGCCATTTGCAGCTCTTTTCGACCAGCGTTGCCATTCAGTCGTAATCCTCAGTATCTCTGGATCAGCTGTGCTTTTTTGGCTCCATCCATTTAGGTTTAACTCAACCAGTGATCTGCCACTAAGAGGTGTTTGCATAAGTTAAAGTCCAGTCTGCACAAATACAAGATTATGGCAAATTATTTGGATCAGGGAATCAGCGAACTCCGACCGATCTTGATCCAATGCACAGACACCTATAAGATGTTTCTGGGACAGCAAGCTGCGACCTGTCCAGCTCTTTTTCGGGTTGTGTGCTGCGTGATTAGGATTATGACCGCTATTCTCATTCATGCTATCATCGTCTTTGGACCGGGACATGTACCGCATGCCTGTGTGGCTGTAATCTGTTAACGCTTCCCCTATTTGCCTGCAGCAGTGTCTTCCAATCAAACAGCAGGCTCAGTTTCTCCTGAGATTGAGTTTTCGCATGACTCCCAGGAGAGGAAATGGCTGAACACATCAGACACATTGGCCTGCTCTGCATAGTTGCCTTGCTGAGGAGCAATGGTGATACCCATTTCCACAGTCTAATGTGTTTGCTTTACACCGTGTGCCATGTGTCACCATACAGTGTCCTGACAGTCCTTTTTCCATTTGGAGCAGGTAGCCTGGTGGGATAAAGGCACTGTGCTGCTTTTTTCATTTTCCCTTCTTTTATCAGACTGTTGTGCTTTTTAATGTAACAAACTCTCAAGATGTTTAAGGTGAAAAGTGCACTAGTCAGAGATTATTACTTAATAGCCTTCGCTGGTTGTTGATTGAGAATAAAAGGCCAATTATCATAATAGGATATGGGACATAATGACAAAATTAAATGAGTGTGACAGACACACAATAGGCCTGCTCCTTCATCGCCTTAGCCCAACTCGCTTATTAGAATTAATCTGGCCTGATTAAAAATGCAAATGGCTCAAAGTCATTGACAGAGTTTACATGTTTTTATAACATTTAACTGATTTAATTACATGGAAAATGAAATGGTGGGATGTGAGATTGAATTTTTTTCTTCGTCACCCTCCCGCCAGTTGCCACAGAGAAATGAATATTCTCTCTTGCCAGGAAGAGAGGGTAATGAGATTAGAGCTCTCTCTCCCTTCTCTCTCTCTCTCTCTCCGTCTCTCACACACCCTGTTCTCTTTCACAGAAGCTGTAGGTTTGGTTCATCGAACCAAGAGGAGCTGTATGTTGTTGAAAGTATTACTTCTTGGTCTTAGAGCCATCTACTGTAATGTTTTGATAGTGGGGTGTAGATGTTCACGAAGCTTTAAGCTACCATTTAAAAAAGGCCTTTATGATGGATAACTGAAAATTCATATTTTGATCTGATATTGTGAACTTCGATTTTCCAATGTTGTTTCCTAGATTCTAACCTTGACAGCGGTTTAGAGAGAGGATCAGAGGTCGACCCAGACAAAGGTCATTGTCTGAAGTAGAATGAGATGCTGTAAAGCCCACGGCAGCCTGTCAGTCTAAAAGGGATACTTCGACATTTTCAATTTTAGGTAGGAGTTTGGCCCCTCCAGAAACTTTCTGTGAAAAACAGTTTCCTTGAAATGGCCTGCTATCATTGTTTGCGTTCTTTACAGAAACGCGGTGGAAAATTTTGCCGCAGGCCTAAGATTAAAAATAAAAATGTCCCTCAAGTGTCCCTTAAATGAGTCAGCTCTTGTTTTACAGTCACATATCGCACATAATGACCTGCGTTAGAGTTAGATCAGCCAGTTCCTGTTTTCAAACTTAATACAAGTGATAGTTTCAGACTATTTTCAGACTTTGTGCACCTTGTACTGTGGGCTTGCTACAAGTGCAGATTGATACTTTTGCTCACTTGAAATATGCGTGGTGTTTTTAAACCTTTCAGCGGTGGTCATAAAACCCGCGAGCATGCGGTGGACATCCTGTGGGGGAGGAAATTGATTTTCTGGGGTTTGTTTGTTCAAGACCGACGGGCGACATGCATTGTTTGTTTTTTGATTTCTTTACATTTCAGACCGATCATTTTATAGGTGTATTAACATGCTTTATGGCCAATGTGACTTTATAGCTGTTTCAGAATAGTTTTATTTGAGGCAGTGTGATGTTTCTTTTCCATCATAAAATATCTACAATGTACAGGAGAAGGCAGTTGGGATTGACAGAACGTTTTAAATTTGATTCATGTGAATGGGCCAGATGTTCTGTTTTGATCTTCATGTGTTACATCGTTTCCCACCCACCTTGCCTTACATCATCATCAAGGCCTCAGTCGGTGATTCATTGTGCAAAACAGAGATCTCAAAGTGAGGCTACAAAGGGGTTTAAAACACAGCCCGAGACGCTTAACACACTGGGAAAAAGACGCTTATTTTAAAGACATTTATTTTGCAGCAGTCGAGATTTTATTCCGAAAAAACTTGAAGCGTAAAAAGGCATGTGGGCCTGAAACTTTGTGTTGACAGGGGCGGGATCAATTCCAACTGTGTGTCCGTACATCAGCTCATTGTGTTGAAATGGAAAGTATGCTATCGATCTGTGTGCATTAGTGCTCTACAGTAACATAAGCAATGAGTGGCAGAACAAAAGAGGCACTATGCGTCACGCTGCACGAGAGTTACACTACAGAGGAGACAGTTAACGCTGTGCAGTCTGTTGGCACTTCATTGTTTATCATTTTAAGTCCAAACGTATATTTTTCTTTCATAAAAGAATTTCAACCCTCTCATATACATCTGGAACCTATTTGGCGTTAGTTTTGAAACATATAGGCCTAATACACTCTTTTGCCCTGCAGAGAAAAGCGTCTTTTAAAGGCTGCTGTATAGCAAAGCGCTGCAAAAACATGATACAGCTTGACAGTGAAAAGCTGAGAAAGCCACTAAAGCCTGCTATATTAGAGGTCAGGCTGCGTACCCACAAAATAGAAATCAAGCCGTTCACTTATATCTCCACAATGAGTTGTCCTCACTCACAACTGTCTGAGTCCCACGAGGCCGCAGTGCATACATCGCGCTGTGATATTTCTCCTCTTCCCCCTCATATTTTCCCTCAGGGGAAAAAAAACACAATTACTCTATTGTGCCACACAGTAGAGTATATCACATTCTGCACATTTCA
>OMLB01020701.1:29839-42275 GCA_900302555.1 Myripristis jacobus
CACATTTCAGCTGGAGAAAAGAGGCGGCGTTTTGTTGTTGGGGCATATAGCATCATGATAAATGTGCTTTAGGGGAAGAGGGTGGGGGTCGGAGGGGGTCACGGTTAGGGCACAAATTGAATGAACTTTATTTTGATTGGATTAGCATACTGTAAACAAAGGGTTATGACTGTAATATTCTAATCCCAGGGGGCTCGGATTAAAAGCGAGCAAACCGAAGAAAATGAACACAGATATTTCAGATGTTTTGGCTTTATCTATTTTTTTTTTTTTTTTTTTCTTTTTGGGGGGGCTTATTTAGAAAATGAATGGCAGCGCTGTTTAAATAAAACAATTGTTTTATCGTGAAGTGCAGGTTGAGGGGTTTTGCATGAGATGCTGGAGCTACAGTGCCTTAAATACAAAGACAAGGATCTGTGACCACATCAGAGGGAGAGACAGTTAGAGAGACTGGGTCAGGGCCTCTTCAGTAACTGCACTGTACATACCGACACACCGATGACAGGAAACATGGTGGTGACAAGAAAAACCCTGAGACGCCACACGGAGGAGTAAAAATAGGCCACTTGGCACGAGAGAGAGAGAGAACAGGGGGGAGGGAATGAGCCAGAAAGAGGGGGAAGTTGGTGGATAGTGGCTTCTTGTAGGGACTTTCTTCTGCAGGCCTGAGATAAGAAACTTTACCTTTTAATGTTGGCAGGTTTTTAGATCAATCTCTTTTTTTTTTTTTTTTGCTTTGCACCATTTCCGAGAGAGAGTCAAAGACGGTGAGAAAGAATGAGAGAGTCAGGTTATTTTTTTTTTTCTCTCTGTTTAGCCAACGAAGGAACAATGGACTCCAAATCCCTTTGAGCTAAAATTCTGCACCTCCTACACCTAGCCATTCACAGTCAGAAAAGCTCCTCACCTCCACCCATCGCAGTCTTTAAAGTGTTACAAATCTCGCTGGTTAAGGGTGACTATACGTGTCAGCCAAGTCAGCCTCCACTAACCAGAAAACCATCTCAGTTCACTGATCAGTGCCATCTCTTACGGTCAGAGCTGCATCACCCAGTCTGAGGCCTCTGCTCGGCCCTTGAGAAATGAAAAATGACGTGTCCTCAGGGCTGTCCTCCTCTGCATATCTCCTCATTCATCTAGACCGCTCATTAAAGGGTAATTACCTGTAATTAGTGAATCATGTCGCTTTAATGAAGATGTTGAACGCTGTTGGAGCCAGAAGGGGTGGCCCTAATTTTGAGTGATGTTCAAGATTAGCGGGGAGACGGGAATTCAATAAAGGAGGACATACATGCATCGGATTGTTATATGGTATGGATTCATTAACTATTAGTGTTTTGTTGCGTGTGCGGCTGCGGCTAATGATTATTTTCATTGTCGATTAATCTATTGATTCGTTCTTTGGTTAATCGATTAATCATTTAGCCTGTAAAGTGTGGGGAAAAAAATACTGGCATATGCTGATAAGAAGTTAGCACAGCCCAAAGTTTTTATTTAAATTACTTCCTTAAGTCAGACCAGCGGACAAAACAAGCCCAAAGTACTAATTAAAAATTGGCCGTGGTGTGTTGGTTTGTCCGTCTGTCGTGCAGTTTCTGAGCCTTAGCTGGCCTGTTTTGGACAAAACTCGGAGTAATGATGGATTTTGACACACGGGTCTGGCATGTGGAATAGAAACCTGATTGACCCACCGCAGCACCACCGCCAAGCCAACAAGGCCCCCAAGCTTCACGCTCAATATCTCGGACAGTGCCGCGGTCAAATTTGATGACCCTTGGTAGAATAATGTGTTTTTGCGCTGATGTCGAGCCTCCACAAAATGACACCGTTTGACCCGCCACAGCGCCACCAACAGGCCAACAAGTCACCCGAGCTTCAAGCATCAATGTCTCAGACACCGACTTTTATTATAATCAGTTCATTTTCTGTCAATAATCTGTGAATCCACTAATCATGTCAGTACTAGTGGCTTGGATGGGATTTATCACCTGGATTCCAGCAGGGAATAATTTGGGTTTTATTCAACATGCAGGATGGGACTTTCTTGAACTTAATTGTATTGTAGTGTGCAGTGTGCTGTGCCCAGGTACTGTATATTTCACATTCATTCCCAGTACCAGTGGCATCATCATCATCATCATCACCTTTCTTGGTTCTGGAGGGCAAGTGTGTGTTACAGTATCGGAGGAGACTAATCGGCATAATGATGATGAAGCTGAGTGTGTCTCTGTGTCTGTGTGTGTGTGTGTGTGTGTGGTGCTCGCCATAGAGAGCGCACAGCTTGCTCTAATGTGTTCTGTGCTGTGTTGAGTGTGTGTGTGTGTCTGTGTGTGTGTGTGTGTGTTCCCTGGCGGCGTGGTGAGTGTTTAATCTGGCCCGGTGGCGTGCCGTTGGCCCGGCTAATCACAGTGTGTCTGTAGGAGTGCGCTGAGCCAGGGGAGCACGCCGTCGCTAACAGCGCCTGACAGACTCATTAGAGAGACCTGGCACTGAGCTAGCAAGGCGCACACACACACACACACACACACGCACACGCGCAAGCAAACACTTTGAAACACACTCGCACACTCACACACATTTGGAAACTCACTCACTGAGACTCAAATGCACACACTTACACTGGGATAAATTCACCCACTTGCACGCTTCCTTTTCGCTGACATACTTGCACGTGCACACGTTCACACACACGTACACACTCATTCACATAATCACCCACAGACAGTGTGTGCTCTCTCTCTCTCTCTCTCACACACACTTTCTCGCTCCCTCATCATACACACACACATGCTCCACGTGTGAGAACAAGGCAGGCGGTGACCCCTCGCAGTCGCAGCCCAAACACAGACAAGAGCCGAGAGAGCATCTGGGAAAGGAGGAGGCAGGGAGGGGAGGAGGGGAGGCGGAGGAGGAGGAGGAGGAGGAGGGTGGGAAAAAACGAGAGGTGGCAAAGAGGAGGAGCGGGGCGGAGAGGAGGGAAGCATATGACGCAGCAGCGCTTTCTCCCATTCAAATGGGTGTTTAGACAGGCAAATGACTTTTTCAAAGGCTAATTATCTGCAGTCAGGAGATCACCTGCATCCTGTTGAAAACCTCAAGACTGTAAAGGTGACATATTGCTGCTGTGGGACTGCGGAGTTTCATTTACAGGTAGATGATAGACGGACTGGAAGAAGAATTTTCCGTTGGCTAAAAGTTTATTCAGAAGTGCCTCGGAGTGTGGAAGTTAATGAAAAAATATCCATTTTGCAGGATTAAAGAGGATGACATTTAGCAAAGTTTGACAAACTACTTGGACAAATTACTTAAGACTTGCTTGCCTTGCACTCACAACGAGGTTAATTGCCGCTCAGCCGCACTAGAGCCACCAAGTGGAAACATTAGGTTCAGCTGAAAAGCAGGTGAATGCAAAGCAGGTCAATATGTAGTCAAGTGTAGGCCAGCCAGCTGTTGGGTCCCTTTGCTGTGGCACCGCGTGGTGAAAACACACTGCGAAAACTCTCATTTAGTCTCAGATTCAGCGTTAAAATTGTGTTTTTCTTCAAACAAGTGAAGAAACGTCAGTGGGATGAGATAATGCCACTTGTTTTGAATTCACTTTCGCTTCTTTTCCAGGAATTTTAAGCATAAATCTTTTGAAACAAGGCCGAATACTGCAGCTGAGCTCACTCGTATCAATAAAATGACAAGAAACAAGTTGATCAGCACAGGAACGTAGTGGGATTCTCTCATCCTGCTGGCATTTGATTTAAGAAAAACAAGATTTTTTTTTTCAAAACTCTGAATATGAGCCTTAATAAGTGGTTAACAGGGAGATGTTTTGCAGTACAGTCACACCCACATTATAGATACAGTTTCACATATAAACCAACCTATGTGGTCTATCAGCTTCTTTGTATTTGTGTCATTTTCTCTCTTTCCCTCTCTCTCTCTTTCATCCTTTTCTTCTTTTTATTCTACACTTCCATGCACCAGCCTCCTTGTCAGTGATTTTAATCTACCGTGGTAGCTGTAACTGGTACAAGCTTTGCTGACAACCTTGTTTCACCTAAAAGCCAAATCAAACTGTCTTTAATTTTTCCTACAACGGTACCTTATAATTGTCCAACCCTCTCTCTCTCTCTCTCTCTCTCCCTCTCTGTGTTTCTGCCTTTCTGCCTGGAGAGTACAATAGCTGTTTTGCTCTTCGCTCTTCTCCTTTCTTTCTTTCTTTCTCTCTTCCGCGGCACAAGGCTATGACATTGAGGGAATGTGATGTGATGTATTGTAGTGAATAATGTATTCTGCGAGGATTGTACTGAGCGCACAGAGCAGATGGCAGCAGGTTGATCTGTGTGTGTGTGTGTGTGTGTGTGTGTGTTTCTCTGTGTGTGCGTGTGTGTGTGTGTGTATGTGCGTGTTTAATGATGACAGTGTGTATATGTGTTACGTGTGTACGTGTGTCCGTGGGTGTGTGTGTGTGCTCACCCGGATTGGGGGAGGGGCACGAGGAGGAGAAGGAGGGAGGGTGAGAGTGGGGGTTGGTGTGGATGTGTGTGTCTATGTGAGCTTCCTTTGTGAGATAAAACATGCAAATGGTGGATTATTTTAATGCAGTTTTTTCTAGAGCCGCAAGCCTTAATCCCTAAAGCAGTTGAAATGAAAATAGTATATGTTTTCTTTCAAAGTCTCTCCCTCCCTCCATTTTTTTTTATTCCGTGATAGGAATTTACAACTACCAGCTGTCTAGGAACGAGATCCTTTGCACTTTAATTTCGCTGTGGCGTAGTTACAGAGCAGCCCAGTGATTACTTCTCCATAGCATGGAATTGACTAAAGCTAGTCAGCCCCGCATGGATCAAGGTTGAGAAATGTTTCTGATTGAATGGCGATAATCATTTTGATGACGAGGATAGAGTTGAATATTTTCATCGCGGTTTTGTGTATTACTCTGAGTGGACAGCTATGTGGGAGATGTAAAATATGCGCATTTGTAAACACATGCACAAAAACACACGACACACGTACACACAGGAAGGAGACAAACAAACACATGACCGCCTGGAAAACGCATCAGCACACACGCTCTGTGCATTTTTGTTACTTTTAAGCAATGTGCTGACACTTATCCCAAGTTTACAGTGTATTTAAACAGAAAAATATATGGGGGAAAAAGCAAAGGACTGCTTAGATTTTCCACAAAAGGGCTAAATAAGAGAATAATCATAATAGGTAAAGAGGAGCCTGTAGACACTTGCATACACACATATATAAATACACACTCTTTTTTTTCTAGTATGAAGTTATCCCCTATAGAGGTAGCTAACAGATGGTAGAAGCTATTTGCACTCACTTAGATGATGACTTTATGTAGGTTTTTTCCCTCCATTTCCATGCACTTTGCAAAGAATCTGCTTTGAAATATCTTTAGGCGACTCACTGTGTTGGTGTTTGAGGCACTGAAATTATAGCATGCAGTTTTTACTATCTACTCTCACATAATTTTACCACACTGAGATCATGTCATTTTGAACGGGTACCTATCTATATGTCACCTATATGTTTGTGTTGCAGAAGTGTGGAAACCGCAAAACTGCACAAAGAAATCTCTAATCTCGTAACAAGTCATTTAGTTTTATTTAGTTCCCACTGGGGTGAGATAGTGTCACGTTGCTCCAGTATGATTTTACTTGTTTCACAAACATTTCTGTAAATGTGTATAAATATGTGGAAACACAGCAAAATACGTCAGATTGGCCCACTAGTATCATCAAAATGACACTAGATTCAAGGAAAATTCTGTAAACAGGCTGAAAGGCATTGGAAACAAGTGGGATTATCTCATCCCAGTGACACATCCTCTCACTTGTTTTAAGAAAAAGAACGTTTTAGCACTAAACATGAGACTAACTTGTGAAGACGGAGGGTTTTTGCAGTGGGCCTCATGACACTGAGCACATAAATGCAGGGTGGCCTAGTGGTTAAAGAGACTATCCTGCCCTCTGGTCTATCACTGTGTCTTCATGGCTCCTCTCGAGGCTCTTGCCAGTGCTTATATTTGGATTCCTGTGATGGCTGCTGTCTTGGGAGCTGGTGTTAAAGCACGGTTGCGGGTGTGATTCCCTAGACTCTGCTGTCAGACTCGCCCGCAGGCCCCCAAAGACAGATCAGTGGTGTGGCGACAGCAAGAGCCCCTGGGTGGCCTGCTTGGCTGTGAAGTGTGTTCCTGCTGGATGCCTGGCAACAGGCCTACAATACTGTACATGCTAGCAGGGCTAGACACCTCAACAATTGAATATCCTCCCACACCACAGATGTGAAGAGAGAGCAAGTCAAGAATTCTCTTGCTATTATTATTTTCAATTAATAGGTATTTAAGGGCAAATTAATGTTTGTCTTGAATGAAAAAAATATGGATGTGCTTTTATTGTGCATATTGTGTTTCTTGAAATAAAAATAAATCTGAGCATGGAGAACAGAGGGAAGAACAAAGCTTATATCTCCTTGTCTCTTTCATATTAGGGACAGTGAGCATAATTGAGTAAATGTATTTAAGTATTTGAGCGAGCTGATTCAGTCTCTCTGGGATGGTTGATATTGTACTTAGGAAGAAAATGGCCCTAGGCAATTCATTAGTGTTAAATAATTGAGACGCTCGGATAGTGCCAAGGTGAAACGCCTCTTATTATTTTATGGAGTTTGTGTTCTTAGGGCTCTTCAGTTTAAGAGTATTAAAAATGCACAAGCCTTCCTACAAATTACTCACTGGGAGGATTCACAATGGGACCTAATGACTACCCATTCATCTTCCATTGTTTTCAAGCTGTGTGAAAGTGTTTCCCTGCACTGTATCAATTCTATTTCCGCTTTTGGTAATATTCTATTATTTTTGAAGGGTATTATTTTGCCCTTGTGGTTTTTGCATTTTGTATGCATATTATTTGCACAATTAAGGCATGCAGTTGGCCATTACAGCTAGATGTCTTACACTGACATCTCGTAAAAAAGAAGTGAAGGTATTTCCAACTGAGGCACACATGGTGACCTCGTGTTGAAGGTTAGCAGCTCAGATGGTTGTGTCCTATCTTTCTCAGGCATTCAGTAATCCCATGCCAGTGGTTTGGATTGATCTGGTTGTTGTCTATCTGCTGTCTCTCTCTCTCCATGTGTGTGTGTGTGTGTGTGTGTGTGTGTGTGTGTATACACAGGTAGGGAGGGGAGTAATGGATCTGTACATTGAGCCAGGCTTGCAACAAGCCTGTATGCAGCTGTACGAATAGCCAGGACTCACACACCAGCACTCTTGGGATGTCTCACCGGCAAACAAATGCATCTGCCTTATGCCAATGCTGAGTGCACCTGCACCAGTTTTTTTTTTAAACCTCAGATAAGCTCCTGCAAATAGCCTTTGTTTACATTAACTCACATTTGTCTTGGTTTTCAACTGCTGAAACGCCTATATCTGTGTTCATATAAGTTATACCTTGCACCCTGTTGCTTTACCCTTTGTTTTTTCACCTTTTCTGTGTTTCATCTTTCACTGCAGGTTTTGGTTCAGATGAACTGTTAACCGTTAGGCTTCAGCACCTTCTCATGTTGGTTTCCGATGATGCAACTTAAAGGCCACTGAGGTTTTATTTAACATCTTATATACCCACAAAACAACATGTGACAACCAAGAAATGGGGGAATTTCTGAAGTGTTGATTGGTTATTCACTGTACGCCCTATAATTGGATTGGCCACAACATGATGTGTTTAGGCTTTGGTCTGTGGTTTGAGCGAAAGAACGGTTTGTCCCCTATCGAGTATACAGCTTGTATAGAGTGTCTTTGGTGACATGCTCACTCTAACTCTCACTGAAGTTTCCCATGGCATGTTCTTGATACTGTGTGAACTTGTGTTTGCTGTCCATATTTATAGTAAAGAATACAGATAACACTAAATCAAAGAGGACTGTGGTATACTGAGACAGTGTGAGCGAATCCACCGGTTGCTTCATGAGACTCCTTCTTGGTCCCCAGATCCTTGGCTCAGTTCCAGCATTCAGGCACGCTGTCTTGTAGGGGGTTGTGTATGTGCATGTCAGTGTGTGTAGGAGGGTAGGAGGTGGGCATGGGAATGGGGAGGAGGCGTGTTCGGGGTGGAGGGGATGTCAGCTCATTAACCTCCATTCTTCCCCCCCAGTGCGACGCTGTGTAGAGTTACTGTGTAAGTCTCATGTCATTACCCCTCCTCCTGCTCTGCACGCGTGTGCTGGGCGGAGGGGGAAGAGCAGAGCAACCAGAGAAAGGGAGAAGGAGGGAAGGGTTCATGAGGGGAGCCCTTGACATGTTCCTTTACAAATGACCTGCCTTGTACCTTGCAAACTAAAGCCCCGTCGTCTCGTTTCCCTCCCCACTTTTTGTCTTCTCTGTCTCTCCCTCTTGTCTCTCTCTTTCACCACAGGCCTGGTACAGTGCGGGTGAACGAGGGGTTAGGCTCCACAGTATCCCCCCTGCAGGCTCCAACGCAGCTGGGAAAAGACTGCCCACTGCTGGGGTGAGATACAGTAGCTTAGCCCCCCATTCCTCCAACCCTGCTTTCTTGAGTGGATAGTTGATTGATCGATAGTTGAGGGTGTGCCTCAAGGTATCTGTCTGGGCCCAGTGGAAATGTTTAGGTTTTTGAACAGGGAATTAGTGTTTACAAGATAATTGTTCCTCTCTGTGGACTGACATATCTACGTAAGCTCGTGCTTATAAAACCCCATACAAGAACAAACAGACAAGCACACACACACACACACACACACACACATGCAACCACACATTGTACATGCACATACACACATACTGTATGTATGAACACATGCAGGGTCATGTGGGAAAATTTCATGATTTTATCGATGAAAACACTATCTATCTATCTATCTATCTATTGATGTAGATATAGATAGACATAGATTTTTCCTTTCAAAGACAGGAACGCTTACAGGAATTTATAGATGATGCCAGGGGTTATGTGACGCAATTAGAGCAACACGTGTGAACAAAATGCAGAGGTGTGAAAAACGCCTCACGGATTGGTACAGCAAAGTCAAAGTTTAAGGGCTTGGAAAAATAAATAATAAATTCAGAACTACGAAGCGCTTACAGTATCTTTTATCTTTTAACACTTTATCTTTTCCAATATTTTTGTTTAATTATATTTAATGTTTCAAAAAATAATTTGAATTCACAAATTGAATTCATAGATCAAGATGCAAGTTGGAAATAAACAGTTTATAATGTATAGATCTTAATTTTCAGGCAGCCCGTGATCTGAATAAAATGTATTTTTTCCAGTGCACTTCACATATTTTGTTTAGGCTATACTGAATTCTATGGGCTGGCTGGTATTGTTTTGATAATAATGAAGCATATTTCTCTGTTAACAAACTGATGATATGTCTTTGTGTCGATCTCTTTGCACCAGTTGCTAGATAGTGCGATAATTAATTGCTTTTTGAAGTAACACAAAAAGTGAGCACAATGCAACTGACAGAGTTTCAATATGCAGTAATTCAAACCATGTTGCTACTTTTAACCCACTATCTGTAACCGATTGCCCTATATGTTAAAGCCGAAATACACATCGGCCATGTTGTGTGCCTCAAAGAGAAACACACAGCCAGCACCTTTTGCATTTCTCCCAACCAAGGAGAAGAAAGAACACTGATGCAAATAGATTGATGCATTTCCTTCGTTCGTAATGATTTATTTTAGTCACTGCCAGAACAGTCAGACTTCAGCCTCGATTTTTTTCTTCTCTCCCTTTGCTCTTTCATACTTCATTCTGTGCAGAGAGGCAAGAGAGCAGTAGATTGCATTAAGATAACCAATTATATGCTAGAGGAAACCAGACCTTTTTTTTCCCCTACTGCAGTTATCTGATGCTGCGGTGAGCAGAGGCAAAGGGCTGGGGTAATGTGACATTCACTCTGCCCTTTATCTTCTCTCATCGCTGTTTACCCCAGTCAGTTAAAAGTGGCTCGTGCTCTACATCCTCTCCTCCTGCCAGAGAAACCTCACACACTGATACAGACACGCATACAAACACGTATACACACATACTGTAAATACACACACACAGACACACACTCTCACACCTATAGGTCTACCTACACCATACCTACACCACACTCACGCTCCTTCACAGAGCAGACACTTAGGCTGTGTGTCTGGTAGCCTGTTGGAATTAAATAACTACTTACTCTCTTGTAGTGCCTTCCCATGTTGTTAAGTATAGCTCAGTTGCACCTGCTGGGGCTAGCTGCTAGTCATGTGTGATGCTACAGTGTTTGATGCTAAGAAAGTGTTTCCCCCTGGCGCTGGTTAACAGGCAGGCCGTTAAAGGCCACAGAGGCAGGATGAGGGAGGCCGTGTGGGCAGCACTTTGGTCTCGGTCTTTGGACTTTTTTTTTTTCTTTCTGTTATACCTACACACACACGCTCACATATTGTGCACATCATGGCATGACCTCTTTTGCACTGCGCTCCATTTATTGTGCAGACAGACAAAAGGACTGTCAGGACTGACTGACAAACAGCCACACAAAAGGTGTGTATGTGCATGCTCACACATGCCTATAAACACATGCACACACATACACCTGCACCTCTTTGAGCGTTAGTGCAGGGAGCCATGCTGTATCTGTCTAGAGAGTCCACTGGGCACACAGAAAAACATGTGCTAACTGGAAATTTAAGCAAGGCGCACGCTGTGTACAGCCATGTTTGACATCACATACAGCCCCTGCCTGTTCAAGGTGGAACTGAAATCTCTTATGGGACGCTTTTACAACAATGACTATGAATTAAAACTGCATGAGGTTAGATTTTTATGCAAAAATACATTTTTCTCAGCCTACATCAGAGAGCGGGGCTGCAATAGTGATGTGGTCTTGTAGATTCATTCCTTTAGGCCAAACTGAAAGTCTGTTGTCAGGTGTTCACACTTCTCTGCCGACAGGAAATGACAAATCAAAACAAGCAAGATACAAAATTTCTCCTAATCAGCAGCAACACAGCAAAACTCTCCATCTTAAAAAGTCATTTATTTTCATATTCAGTGTTGAAATTTTGTCTGGTGGGCTGATTTTGCCTCAAATATGTGAACTCATCGAATATAGCTTTGAATTTCAGATGCAATTTGTTTTGTTTTTGCTTTATATTCATGCACACTAATGATTGTATATCAAATGAAAGCACAAATAATTATTCTTGTAGTATCATCACAGTATAATAGCATCATAATATTCAGTCACAGATGCTGTTTCGTTTGATTTTGTCCTTACTGCTAAGCCCTATTTCAGAGCTGGAAAGACACTGAGTTAAAAATGAAATTAGGCTGGATAATAACAACAAGGTAAAACTCCAGTTGTTATCATTCTTCAAACTACAGACTTGTGATTTCTGCTAAAATGGTATCACACCAACCCAAACCCTCTCACCATAGATGTTAATTGTTTTGTGAACTCCAGTTCGCAGTGTTCTCTAGTGAAAACAAGACCTTATTTAGTGCCACCCCACTCACCCCTCCTCAATCTCCCTCACCATCTCTCTACTGTTCACTCGTTCTGTTTTGTGGTTGTTCCAATGCAACAGAAAGTGGATGAATGAGAGCTACATCAGCCTGACTTTTTTATTTTTATACATCAGAGGGCATGGGGGGGGCCGGAAGTGGTTGGCACGTGCCTACAGTATGCCGTTTTTGTGAGAATACTACAAAGTTTTTCAGGCTGTCAGATGGGGAGGGGGTGGGAGTATGGAGGAAAATATTTATTCATATATTGTTTCGTTTTTAGAGCGCTTTAGTTCTAATCATAGCAAACAGGCTTGACGCTAATTAGATGTGATCTGACTGATCACACTATCAGCTGCAATAAAACAAAATATTTCTTTTCTGACATCACCCGAATAGGCAATGCAGTTGGGCTCGTCATGCTTTTGAAACGGCCCTTTGAGGGAAAATGTAACACTAAACCAATGCGTGTTTCCAATTCTCCTGTCTAAATACTTTCTAGGATGGCACGAGGCCAGCAAATTCCAAACAGAATTCCATCAAAATCCCACCACGAGATAGGGGGAGCTAGTCGGTGTATCTTGGCGATATCTGATCGTCTATCTGGTCCACTGACCTGTGCACACTGTGTACAGATAAAGCTAGCCTGTGTTTTGCATATGAAAATGAATCATGCTGATAATAAAGGTGAGGATACATAAGATTGGTGTTTAGCTCTGGTGGATGTGACCCTAGTGCTGCTGCAGCTGTGTGTGTGTGTGTGTGTGTGTGTGTGTGTGTGTCTTTGTGTGTGTGTGTGTGTGTGTCTTTGTGTGTCTGTGTGTGTGTGTGTGTGTGCGTAGGATCAAACTCTCACACCCAGGAAGAGGCCCTGTTTCCCTTATCTAACGACAACAGAGCATGTGTCGCCATGG
>OMLB01020704.1:0-40364 GCA_900302555.1 Myripristis jacobus
GGTGGCGGAGATGAGCCACACTCAGCCATCTGGTGATGAGTCACTCAGTCTCTGCTCCTCCATCTACTGTTTGCTCTCGCTGGGCACAAGGACTCAGGCCAACACTGTGTATGTATGTGTGTGTGTGTGTGTGTGTGTCCCTTTAGTGCATTAGCACCCTATTTAATGTGATAGGAACTCGGCACAGACACAATCAGTAAACGCTAAAAGCATAGATACCATCTATGATATGGTGATGAGAGATCCTGACAACTCGTTTCATTTGGCGAGGCTATGACCTTCTGTTATAAAAAGCATCAACCAGCACTGGCAGCATATTACAATGAGGCATTGTGAGCGCGGCGCTGTGTATCCCGTTGTGGCGTTAAAAAGGAATAGACTCCTCTTTGCGCTCACGCTGAAGAAACGGAAGCCAAGAAAATGCGAACTCACACACAAACGTGTTGAATAAAAAGATCACGGACGTGTAGGTTTAAACGCACAGACAGACACGGCATCCCAGAGCCGCTGTGTTTAGAGCAGTACGGCTGAGGCGTATCGGCAGCGCTGCAAAATGAATTGTGAAAAGTAGGGGAGAGGGGCTGGAGGCGACGCGCGCAGTAATCTCCCCTGTATTGTGCAGGCCTGACGCCGGCATGCATGCTGCCTCCTACATAGACGCAGCCAACAAACAGCTCTGTTCCTGTGTGACAGCTCCCCTCCTCCGGGCCACGGCTGACCCAAATCTCTCCTGCGCCTCACCCACAGTCCCACATCTGACGCTGGGACAACCGGGGCGCTCCTCTCACTGCCATCCAAGCACCATGGCTCGCACCATTGCCGTGCTGGGGACACTGGTTTAGCAGCTGTACTTCTACTGCCCCCTATCCACCAACACGCGGCCTTACCTCAGGATCTAGAAAACAGCACATACAGCGCTGAGCTCGTCGATGATGTGCTTTAAATCAGAAGCACTGATCTTCAGAATGTGTTTTTCCACACAGGTCCCTTACAGACAGATGCTTATATGGAGGCATTACGGCATGCTTTGCAAAGCCTCAATCACATGGTGAGATTAACTTCAGCTCCACAAACTTCTCCAAAGAAGTTTAGAGGCTAAAAAAAAAAAAAATCCTCCTGAGCTCTTAATGTGTATTTCTTTCCCAGGCTCTTTACTCTTCCTTGACTGTTCTCTGGTGATATCAAATATATGGCCTGGCCTGAATTTATAGTTTTTTCTCTCATTTTTGATGATTGACTAGGAAACTAGGAAACTTATTCTACTGTTACAATCATTGAAAGTTGTTTTAAATGAGAAGTTACAAAAGTTTAAGAATCCCTGACTTATATGTGGCAAAAAATCCCCCATTATTTGACCTGACCAGTGATCCAACATTATTGCCCCTTTTGTGACAGTATTTATGAGTATGGCCTCTGAAAACAAGCTGGCCTTAAGCATGCTGTCCTATTCAATTATCACTCGAGAGAGGAGGAACACAGATTGCACTTGATGGCGCAAATCAAAGCCCCAAAACTTTCAGTCCATGGGGATAAACAAGGAACCAGCATCCAGGTCACAGAATGTCGACAGAGCGGCCTGTCTCCATCCATCAATCCATCTCTGTCAAGAAAAACTGATAGCAACGTTGGAGATTTGCTGGCTGAGATTCCACACAGCGAGACTGAAATCCCTCACATGTAGACAAGAGCAAATTAAGGACTGCATCACATCTACATGTCAGCCATTCCTACCTCACAGACTTGTGGACTCCAGACTATGGTTTGCATAGCTGCTCTGGCTGCTGAGCTAATATGTTTAAGTAAATGGAACTGTAAAGCCTGAACTTAATTCTCTAATGTGCCTATCTGGTATTAGACATCTACTAAACTCTAGTGTTTGATAGTATCAGTGAAAATTGGCTGAGCGATTTTTTTTTTTCTCTGACCAGGAAAGAAAGCCATTATCATATGGTCGACCTTAAATTAGGTTCACAGTTTGTTGACGTGCTTAGTTGTAGAGGGTTGCTGTTATACATCAACATTTTTCTTTTCTTTTCTTTCTTTCACTTAAGTTTGATATTTGACATCCTGCCATCCAAAGCAAACGCCAGCTCTGTTGAGGTCGCAGCAGTAAAGGTGGATTGTAAAAGCGCAGTTCCCGTTCTCATCAGCTTAACTACATGTTCGCACTGGTCCGCAGCGTAAAGCCCAACCAGGTGAGAGTCATATGGCTCACAGGCCTGACTAAGGGCATTTTCACGCCTGCCTTGTTTAGTCTGATTGAATAACACTCTGGCGTGCTCGGCCCCTTGGCGTGGTTTGTTTGGGAAGGTGTGAAACCAGCAATTGCGCTCGGGTGCGGACCAAAACAACTGGACCGAGATCCTGCTGAGGAGGCGGGTTTTCTCGGCACGGCACAAACCAACAGGAAGCATTGTGTGTTTTGGCCTGAAGCAGCTCCTGCAGCACCATGTGGACGTTTTGCACTGAACTGAAAGGAGCAACTCGGCAGTGTTAGCAGCTAGTAGTTAGCAACATGGCACAACTTGATACATTTTGGTTCATTGGAGTTTCTTGCCATGTGAAATCAAATCAACCAAATACACAGTGCAGCACGGTATTAGCTATTCCACTGATCAGAAGCACAACAAACAGACTACAGGCATGAAAACGCCCTAAAACACAAGACTCTGTCACTGTAAAAACCTGAACGAAGATGCTGGGACAAACTCAGGTTTTTATCTTCATGAGAAATGCCACTCTCACCCTAAAATATGTCAGCAATGAAACTCTGCCTGGTCCATCCCTATTCTGGCCTGTTTGGAGTTGGCCAGTGCGTAATGATATTTCTGAGCAGAGGGTGAAAAATGCCAGAGCTCTGTAATGGCTTCCTGACAGACAGCGCAGTAGAAAACTGATCCACGTGCCTGGATGTCAGTAACACTGGAGCAAATCTCAAAAAACAAACCTGCCTGCCTCAGTCACTGGTCATACCGGCGGTCATGAAGCACTGTGACGTCGGTGCTAAGTGCCATAGCTGTCATTAAGCGAAATGCCATCCCTTCTCTCTTGTTTGACTCTCTAGATCATGAACCATCTTCAAGTGATGCAGGCATTTTGTCCCTTGTGGAACAGATGGCTGTGAATTGGCTGGCCCGTCCTGTGGGTATAGCATAAAACCGCCTCATTTTAGAGACAGCATCTTGGCAGCGTGCAGGGTAGCTGTAAAAATGACACCACATGTCATGATATACGTGTACACACATAGATAAAATACTGGATATGATGACTAAAACACGACATCAGCAGACTGTAGAGTATCTGGAACACTCAAAAGTAGTTTGGACATTATGATCATATGGTGCACTGGATTTTTTTGTTTGTTTGTTTGTTTTTATGTTTTTCTAGTTTTTTTTTCTAGTGCTGCGTGTTCGTCCAGCTTTGGTTTTATGTCTCCTGCTTTGCATTGGTTTTACTGTTGGCTTTACTTACTCATCTTGTAAAGCACTTGTACTGAAAATGGGTTTGGAAAAGAGATGTTTTTTCTTAGTGTTGTACTAGTAGTAATACTAGTGGGAGTAGTAATTGCCTTATTGTTTGTTTTTTCCGAAAGATGTAAGAGAGCAGAAATGACATGCATTAATTTAAGAGAATATACAATGCACGCATAAAACATAAATTCTGTCCTGGTCAACAGGACTGCAAAGAGCTACAGCCTCACCTCGGTCTCTGTCTCTGTCTGGCAGGACAACAGGAGAGAGTGAGCTTTTAATCAGAAAGACCAAGGCCTCTAGATTACCGGGAAGGTTGGCGGCATTACATAAATAGTTTTATGCTGCATCAAAACTCATTATCAGACCAGACATTAATCTTGTCATTTTTATATTTAGAAAGGGGTTACATCATCCTGGCAAAACAGCTTAATACTTTACAGCGCACAACAACCAAAACAAGCCTAGCTGTGCTATTGTTTATGTAAGCAGCACCGAACAAATAGTCAGCATTTAAGGGGGTTTTACACGGGAATTACAACAACAGATGTCTGCTATATCGTACAGTGGCCTGTGGCTGATACAAACAACAGAGGCACAATGTGGAGGGGTAGGCTGGCTGATCAGAGCAGCAGTCCAACTGGTCAAGAGGTAATATATCACCACAGACAATATTGCTATAATAATACTGCTTTTGGGCATTGGGCATTTGTTTTGCTGGTTTGAGATGAAGTAGATACACTTTGTAGATATTAGGCTCAACACGCAAAATCACTGGTGTGGTCATTTAATCATGTAATGTACATGTGAACTGTGTGGCAGTGGATCGTGGTGTTTACTAGGCCATCTAAACACAGAAATAAGACATGGCACCTTTCACATGAGAGTCATGAGAGAGACGGACACACACACACACACACCAAGACCAAATGACTCAATGTCTGTGTGCACTGCAGCTACATGACAGGCCAGAATGAAGACGCTCAACGACAACGTGGCTTCATTCATCATACAGACCGCACGAGAGACAATACTGCACGTGTCCACGGGCTAAACAGAGAAACACAGTGAATTGTTTTGACATTTATTGCAGACAATGAAGAGCACACAGCCACAGACATCAGGATAAAAAAATCCAGTCTTTTCCTGGGATTCTTTCCTTCATCTGTGTGGTGAAACTGTCAACGCGTATGTGTGTGTTTACACTCCCTCCCTATCTCACATTCTGCATGGATTCCCTCTCACTCACACCCACGTCAGAGCTGAGAGGAACTGTAAGTGTGACTTTCCTGTGTGTTCACACACGTTCTGTGAACGCACACTCAGAGACCCACACACACCTCTGTGGGTGCCTACTCGCAGGTACACAGAGAGATGAATCTTCATTAGCGGCAGAAATCACTGAATAATTTATAGCCAATTAATTTGGAGAGCACAGACACTGCCACACACTAGGCTGTTTCATATTAATGAGATGGTTCAATATTAAACTGACATATGCAATGTTTAAAGTTCTCTCAGAGCAAGATTTGGCCAGACTATTAATTTGACAAATTGGAGGAGGTACACATTTTCAGATAGACAGCATTATTTAACTCTCAACTGTTTTATTTGCAGCCCACGTTGCAGGACAACAACACAGATTTGTTACTGACTGAAAATATCTTCACTGATATGGCAGCTTTCACATATGGTCCCACTGACACCAATTCACATGAAAGACACAACTACATGTACTGAACCTTCTGGCTTGCCATACTAGCCTGCTTTGCCTGCAGGCTAGTATGTGAGATGGACACACAGCCCACTACTTGGATTTATCGACCATCTTTGGCCATATTCACTATCATGTTCAGATCTTATTCTTCAGTTTAATGGCCTCCTCACTGGGGTTTACCACCACCACCATCAGTCCATTATGTGTGCTACAGTTGTTTGGATTAAAGCTACCGTGCTCATGCCGGTTCCTTACTGTACTTGGTTTAGTGCCCTGTTGGCTAGCTAGCGTATTTTGTGTCGCATTGGAGGACAGATGAGAAACAAAAAAATTATACCATATAGCTTAATACCATATACTGAATACTAGTGCTGCTTTCTAAGGATGGAAAGCTCTGAGACTGATGAACAGGTTGCGATTAGTTTTCTGCTGGACAGGTGACTAACAGAATTTATCAGGTTTGTTTAGCCTTATTTTTATAGAGTTTGGCCGATCAATCTATAAATTCATATAACAAATCAAAAATTTCCAGCGTACAAAAATAGCCTCAAACTCAGTTAATGTCATTATGAAACTGTCAGATGCATTTGTTCTTGCAGCATGAGGCATCAAATATTATCTGCAAGCAGCCTGATGGTGTTGTAAGTACTGTGAGTGAAAACACCAGGGGGTGAAAAACGAGGGGGGGAAAAAAAAAAAAAGCCATGCATACTGTGAATCATGGAGTTTGCTGGTACGGCTTCAACTATGCCCTTCACTAATTTAATCTTGACGATTCTGACATAAGCGCTACAGACATTTGCCCACAGTGCAGCAGCATGTTCCTCCTCTATCACTTAACCAGAAGCTAATTTCATTTAATTCAATAAAATTCCAATCAGGGTTGAATGAGCTGAACTATGCAAAGCCAGCAACAGAATCTCCAAGAAAATATATTCTACCCATGAGCTCTTTCTCCTGAATTATGTATGCAATGGAGTGAATGCACCGTGTTCTGCTACACTAAATGACCTTTCATGATAATTGTGGCCCAGCGTCCTAAGGCTTTCAGCCTATGAGTGGGTATTATGCAACTGGGATGACTACACTGTACTGTAAGTTTCAAATGTCAAACATGTCAAGGATAACAAGGCCGGATGAAGAATGTCCCATTAGTTGCATCTTTTATGGAAACAGACATAGTATGCTAGACTAAGTTGGCCTTGTTGGATGAATTTCCACTGAACGCTGCCTGGGATTCTGCTGCCTCCAAGCGAAAAAAAAAAATGTTAATTGAAAATACACCCAAGTCTCTAGTAATAATCATTATCTAACAGCATGTATTGTGTAGGCTGTGTATGTTTGTTTTGCTTTGAATTATTGCATCCAGAGGAGCAAGCTCAATATAATCTTTTAAACCACATCTGAAAGTGCAATTGTACAAAAAAAATTTATAATGTTTTTGCTATGTCCTTCTTTATCCCTGTTGTAATCTTCTATTTTTTTATGTGCATTGTCCTCATTTCCTCTCCAAATCTATTCCATGTTTGATTTGTTTTATAAAGCACTTTGTACTACATCAATGATTTTATTATGACAATAACAATTCCTTTTCTTTTTCTTATCATTATTATTATTATCTGTATGAAAAAAAATGCCGTTTCATTTTCGAGATTAGTGTGTACAGAGCAATATAAGCTGCTGTTTGTGCAAAAAGGTGATCTAGAAGGTAACATGATATGACATTTCATAATTTTAATAACTACCGCTCACATGCTGCTGAATGACACTTTTTGTCCACAAGGTTTAATTTGATCTTCAGTCTAATAAGGAAACCGCCTTCACGACCCTTTGTAACACAGCAGGATCGGAAAACATAAAATAAATGAAGCCAACCTGGGAAAAACTGCCTTTACACTAGACTGCATCAAACTATCTTTACTCAAATGGAAAAATTTGTGAACACATGCAGATTTCGGATTCTAAAACTGCCAACAAACATTAAACGCGAATTAAACGTAATAGCATTTCTATTCCCCATCAGCACAAGTTTTGATGTTACCTCGATCCTTTGATAGAGAGGTGATGAGAGGGTAATACCATAAGTTATTACGTTTGATATTACCTTCTGACAGGGTTCAGAGTTATGAGTTATGGTGGCCCGGGTGTTGTACATCTCCTCTGCCATCGCATGACATCGAACTCAGGATGACCCTGAGAAACGCTGATGACCACACTGCTATCACACGAGGATGAGGAGCTGCAGTCCCACAAGCGGTCTCCCAGGACGACCGTGCTATCAGTCTTGACAGTCAGCAATACATGATCAAAAGGACTGTGTAAGAAGAGGAGAGCATGTTCTACCTTCATGTCATATCTGTGGTTTTTACACAGGATTGTGCTGCATATCAATTCTCAGCCTGACACAATGAACATGTCGACCCTGACTAATGACGCAATCCCCACATTGGCTTGTTTGACCCTGTAATTATAGCGTGTCCCTTGGGCCAATCAGTATTATTTTTCAAAATGCTGGTAAGCAAATGTGAGATGCATCATTTCCCTAAACATGACAGGCAAATGGACTGAGACGGGCGGATCCACAGATCACAAGTCCACATCCAAACCGACTCCAGACTAAGCCAGGCAGCCACTACAGTCGCACTTGAAGGGGAGGAGGCACCGAGAGGGTTTATTGGCTAAAAATAAGTGCTCTTGCTCACAGGCAGCTCACTAAACCACATTATATCCTCCTGTCACATTGGGCAGGGCCAGCTGTGCCTGCAGTTGTCACATGTCACCCTCCATCCAGCGACACGACAACACAAGACTACCTCTGGACAGACTGGCTGGGGATGGAGCCCCGGCCACCTCTCAAGCTTGGAAGCAGAGAAAAGTCATTACTGTTGACATCGTACATCCACACATCCGGACACAAAGACTCCGCCGTGGCATTTTTTGGCTGCACACCGTGAAAGCTATTGATCGATTTGGGGATAGCTGTCACAGTATGAGCGTCGGTGTATCCCAAATGTCTGACTCCGATGGCTGATGCCAACAACTCCTCCTAGGAGGAATTCGAGAGCAGTGCCATTAATTGCAATCTTACTCCTACCAAGCAGACAGGTCAGGACCACCTAAACCTAGCCTGAAAAAGCTGCAGTACAATAGGAAATATTTTGTTTGATAAAATGTGCAAATGATCATAATATAGCACCGGGAGTTCACAAGTTATAAAAACATATACTCTACATTATGGCAAGAAGTATCAAACTGATTTAACTTGAGTATGGGGTTTATTAAGTGAAATGAGTCAAATTAAATCTTTCCTGAAAATATTTTATTATAGATGTTTATGATGATCACTGGTCAAAGGTCACAGTTCCCACTCTTTCTTTTTTTTTTATTAAATCCATGAATGAAATAATTGTTTTTCATGTTTATCTGTTTGTCTTTGTGCCAGCAGGATAAGGCTTCAGCCTATACCTTTTCGGTCAGTGTATATTTGTATATATCATATATTTGTTTTGGTTTTACAGTACTGAAAGGAAATTAAATATAATTTATTGTTTAAAAAAGTGTATAAGATATTGTCTATTTATATGTGTATTTGATTTCTGCAACTTAATGACCAAAATAAAAAAATCACTGATCACTAATCACTAATATCTTTGGGCCAAGGTGATTAGATTTTAGTAATGATCTAATCTGAGATTTCCACCATTAGATGATTACTGCATTTTACCCAAACCTTTTTCACATGTTTTTCCACAAAAAGTTGCTTCCAAATCCTAAGGATGTGTTTGCATGGTCAACAAAATAACTTTTACTTTTCCAGTCATTAAAAAAACACTTTTGTAATCTCCAGCTTGGAATACATATTTTGCCAACAGTGTCTGTCACTGATGTTTTGACCTATGCATTATTTTTCCACATATGCCCTCCGGATGGCATCGTTCTCAGCACCGTGTCACACTCAGTAAATCTCAAAACGTGGCTGTTTACAATTTCGGGATGTGTAGAAGATGACAGACAAAATGTAGCAACTGTTTTTAAAGAGCCCCTTTAATTGCAGCAATAACAAAAGCTTCACTGGTTTCACTGCATTGCTTTGAGCGCCTCCTTCCTGCACTCCGCTCCCGGGTCAGAGAACAAATCATTTATCAGGCCTTGTTAGAGCGACTGTCAGCGGCGAAGCCTCTCCGACTGTGTGGGGCAATTATGAAGTGGCCATGAATCTGATCAACAGGGATCCTGAATGATCAAACCTGCGTCAACAACACAGAAACAGAAATTGACTCTATTGAGGTTCTAAGTTGATACCATCAGTCTGGGCTGTACATTTTACAACGACATCAATGCAACAATGTGGAATGGGCTCACTGGACGCATTTCAATCTTCTTTCCAGTGTCATTTCACAATCCTATTTCATTTCATCTCATTTCATGCAGTACAACAGCATTGCTCTTGCAGACAACAAAGTCACAGTGAGGATATATCAAAAAAAAGAGCAGGCACACAAAATCAAAAAACCTGAATATGTCTGTTCAAGTTATTATGTGGATGCATGCAGTGGAAAACAAAATGATAGCCGAGACAGGAAGAAAGAGTACTCTTATGCTCTCTTGCTCAAAATAAGCTTCCTGATTAGTGAGACCAGCGGCAAGCCTGCTCTGACCTCTGGACCTTCCCCAGAGTGTTTGCCAATGTTTAGGCCAGCTTTTATTGATAGATGGATACGATCTCCTATATCAATACTTTCCAGAAAGAAAAAAGGAGCTCATTACAACTAGAAGGTCTAGGGGGACTTGGACAAAAAGGTAATGGCATGGTATCTACAGCTGAGCACTCATGTCCACAGAGCAGCCAGTCTCACCCTCTGTTAAGCCATCAAATGCCAACATAGGCAAGTGATGCTCCATTTATGCAAACCATGACTCTGTGATGTCTGTGTTTCTGCAAGCTGTTGGTCAGACAGATTTGTAAAGCTGCCTTGCAACACAGACAATTTAATTTCTTGTTTAACTGGTGCTAGTCACCCAGTAATTGCTTTACATGCACTTAAATGGGATTCATGCATTTTTCAAAACCACACTGTCACATCTACACAGGGCGGTTCTGAGGGCCACCACCGACACCGTATCAGAAACAGATGATTTGCATGGCAGGGCAGCGGGGATGAGTCTCTGAGAGCAAGATGAGAAGAACACTTCTCAGAAAAAACATGGGGAGGACATCAAATATGAATGTTTCAATTTTCCACAAGCGAAGCCGAGTGAAAATGAATATATGATGCTGGCATGACTGTGTGTCTGAAAACCTCCCCCATCAGGAGGAGCTGAATCAGTGCTTCTTCAGCTGGAGAGGCTGTCGAGTAAAGTTTTTTGTTTAAAAAAAAAAAAAAAAGAGACACATTTTGCATTATATAAAAAAGCTCACCTTAATGACAGACATTTAAGTGTACACCCTTGTATTCATGAGTTATTATTCCAAACCAGGATGCAGGATGGTCCTTACCAAAATTTCTACTGCTAGTTATATTTCTATTAGAGCTGCCAGCCTTAATGTGTTCATTACATGCAGTTGATGTTAGGTGCATAAGGTGTTGATTTTTTTGTAAATCACATTAATCACATTTTTTAAATTTCTTCTCTAAGCACACCCGTAATTGGTTAAACATGCACCAGTGTGTTCTGCAGCTTGCTGGCTGTGTAGCTAACTTTCAGACTAACTCAAATCCCAGCAGTGGACCGTGACTGGATCATGACTCCCTACCCTGAGTTGTCCTTGTTTATTTGTCAGTAGGCTAGCTAGCGGATAATCAAGTGGGTGTTGAGGGCCAAACCATGCCAAACAGATGTTAAAAACAGCGTTTCTACACTTCAGATTGAAAAAGTCCTACAAATGTCTGGTCGTGGAAGTCAGGAGAAGATGGAAAGTTTGCTGTAAAGTTGTGTGAATTGGATCTTTATTGCAGCTGTTTAAAAAAAAAAAGAAGAAGAAGAAAAATTCAAAAGAAAGTATTTTTGGGGGTTTAATACTCTCCCTAATCTAGACATTCTGTTACACACTGCTATACACTATTATGAATAGCAAAATATTAAAAAAAAAATTTAAAAACTGATTAATGCCAACTAACTATTGAAATTCTAATTGCAATTTTTAAAAAAATCCTAATTTGATGGCCCTAATTTATACAGTGAGCAAACAAGGGAAACTCCTGACATTTCTGATTTCACGGCATTTCAACATAATAGAGCTAATCCAGCAGATTCAGACCTGGATGAGCGAGCAGGTGCTGCTGACTGTGAAACAGAGCTCCTCTCCAGTCTGGAGTGCTAAAGCTGGTGATGACAACTCCTGTGTCACCTTCCCGTTTTAATTTAGCCGTGGTTGGTGGAGAAAGACCATCCTAGCTCTTTTTAATCAGTGCTGCAAGACTGTAAATACATCACAAGTTGCAATCAGACTGCACAGCTCACAGGCCAGAGGAGGGCATGTCATTTGAGTCGGTTAAGATTCAAGACTCCTCCAGGTTGCTAGAACATCGTACAGACACAGTGTACACACTTACAGCACACACGCCTATAGCGAAGAGACAGAGCAGCGCCCCGGGAGCGTGTCATTGCCAGGAGAGTGTACACGTGAGAGAAAAACAGCGAGCCTCATGCTGTCAAATTACCTTAAAAAGTATCTTAAATCTGCACTTGAGAAGAATGCACAGGAGAAAAATGTGCTTTTCAACAAAGAACCCATATTGTACAGATGGGAGTTCATTTTCATAACCAGCTCATGTTTGATGAATGTCAGACCCTCTTCGTCGTGCTCTCGCAGATACGGCTTGCAAACAGCTTCCGTTTTACAGCAGTACAACTCACTGATTTGTGAATTTCCTGTGACAGCTAAGAAACGCAGAAGCACTTGTCAAACGATGCACTGAAAGGAGCTGAATGCAGATTTTACAGTGTATTATGTAATATGCTCTATATGGTGTGTAAAATCAAAATCTAATGAGTGTTCATTGCCTCCTGATTGCAATAAATGAATCAAATGAAACGTGTCAGAAGTAAATGGTGCATCTGGTAGACACACAGGGGGGAGACCATTTAGCACTATTGACATTAGAGTATGTAAAAATGTATTTGCATTCACTTTATCATTCCTCCCATTAATCCATCTCAGTAAAACATCCATTTAATTCAACAGGAGCAATATCACAAAGGAGGCTGCATTAAGCCCCGAGGGAAATGTTGTTCATGTAATATGCAAATATATCCTTTGTGCATTTTATTTTAGGCTGAACGAAACACATTCTTATAAATAAATTTGCTCTCTCGCAAACAGGATAAATCTGCTTATACCCACTGATTTACACTAGCTGCATTAATCTTCATCTTTTTATAGAAAGTCGTAAATTGTGAGCTCCGGTGATGATGAAAATATATCAGCGATTATATCCGTTACAATTTTAATAACTAGACAAGCTAGACAGATAAATTATAATAAAAATATCTTATGAAGGAAACTATAATTCAGCCTAGCCAGACTGTCACCATGCTGCATTAGGTATTCTCCATTTTTCAGAGGTACACGTTTCATATTTTTGGTTTTTATTTTGGTCGATCCATCAGCCACATTATCTATTCAAATCCGGCTGTATATAACATTTCATTAGTATTCAACTGGACTATTCCACTATAAACCAAGCTTTCTGAAGACCCCCATCATTTGCATTCAGTGTGCAGAGAGCAGTTATTAAACTTGACCTCCACTTCCTTTCTCCAATATAGTATTTCTTTATATGCATGCAACGTGCATAGTGTTCAGGGTGCCGCCACATTACCTAACCCTCGCCTTCTTTTATGATGAGTCACAGGCCCGTTCCCAACCTGGGGCGATGGAGCTCAGGATTGGGGAGAGATGTGATTTGAATTCAGCAGCAGTCAGGGAGGGGACACAGGGAAAAGGGCATTTTATTTTAAACATGCCTCTGTACCAGTGGGTAGATTTGTCAGAAATCATTTAGAGATGCTTCAGTGGAACTTAAAAATAAAAGATATCTAAATTGTGCGTGTTTGTGTGTGTATGTGTATGTGTGGAAGTGTGTGTGTGTGGAAGTGAACTGTAAAGGCAAAAGCCTCTTTCATAACCTTGCAGTTTTAACAAGGTAGATGAATTAAAAAAAAAAAGAGCCAAAGTAATGAAAAAAGAAATCAGCTACAGAGATTGGGTGCACTAGGTTGTTGCAATTGTCTTTTTTTTTTAAATGATGAGGCCTGAGCTGGCCATTTTGTATGTTCCTGACTATATGTACTGCTGACTGTGCAATCCTGCAGACAATCCCATAGGCGTGAAAGGCTATGGTGGCTGAAATGCACTGGATGTTATTATTGAAGCTTTCGCATCTATTCCCCAAGAACAGCTGATTTTTTTTTCTCATTCCTTTGGTAGCAAATTGTAGATTAAACAGTGTGAAAGTGTTTATTCAAGGAATAGGACTCCAGTTTACAGTACAATGAAGAGAAAAAACAACAAATAGAATACTACTAGATAATACCAGAAGAGAACAATTTATGACTAATGAACAGCAGGTATATATGTATTTACAGTTGTACATTTATAATACACATCTGGGCTGATGACCTTAGCATTGCATGGCTGAGATCATGAGATTTGTGAGCATCTCGATTTACATTTATGTGTACAACTTACATTGAATTAGCACTTAAAAATAGTTACAGCAACGACAGCTGTATTACTACCTGCCAAGTTCAGTTCAAACCAGTTGCACGCTTCTCTATTCTGCTGCCATCTTCAGGCACTCAAATCACAAATGAGCACAATTCAGTACAATCTGGACATCAGGGATGATCAAATGAGGGTCAACGTGTGCGGTATGGATAGAAAGATTCATCTCATCGCATTTTCTGCAGAAGCTCCATCCGACTTTGACATCAACAGGAGAAAAATTAGCCAAAGTGAAGCGTCCTGTCTAATCTTTTCAGCTTTCACTACTAAGGAAGGGAAGAAAAAAGCTACATGGTAGAGTAAGTGGAGCGAGCTGCTGAGCTCGGTGTAGGAGGCTGATGAGCACTGGCGTGTCGTTGGCGCTGCTACCTTAGCTGTCCTGTGAACCTCGTGTAAACTGAGGAGAACTGGCACCTTCTTCCTCTGTCGTAAAAAACCCTGCTCACCATGGAGCTGTCTCGGTGCGCTGACGCCGCCACGAGCCTCCCAGTGCCTGTCTACCTCAACCTTCAGAGGCAGCCGTGAAGAAAAAGATGTTCGCAGGAGGCGGCTGAGGGGTTTTGAAGCCACGAGAATTGCACTGATAGTGCTTTTTCGGTTATTCGCAAAAGCCTTCCACTTTATGCTCCGATCACTGACACATGCAGTCATCTGCACCGCCATGTGGGGACGGAAACAGCGACCACACTGAGACCAGGGCATGTAGGGCTCCTCTGGCAATGGTGAAAATGAATAGAGAGTCTGGTGCCAATTTATCCTTTAAATGTGCTCAACATTAAAAAGACTGCAGGGTGGATCTGTTATGTGTTACTTACTTAATCTAAATACAAATAATAAAACTGAAATCTAAATATTTAATCACAGAACTTGAACTGGACTAAAATAGACTTTCCATCATTGCAAAGAACTGTGGCTATTGCACCGGCTAACTTCCAATATGGTCTTTAACTATTAAAACTATTTGCTACTTTTAGCAAGCAGCCGCAGCAAAACATTTTCTCAGCTGTCAAGCTAGTGTGACACATTTTACAGCCCTACTGGCATGCACTGTCACACATTGGCAACCAACTCAACCGTGATTTTATTTTGTAGCAGATTTTTTTTATTTCCCCAGTTGGAGTTTAAAATTTGTTCAACACCATAAAGACATCCATGCTACATCCAAATATATTGAGACAGTCAGTCAGTGCCGGCTTTGGATCTAGTCTGAAGCAGTAATTTTGTACCGCAATGCATTTAAGCAGCCTTCTGACAAGGTGATGGAACCAAAAGCTTTGAATCATTTTGTTGGTCTATGGGAAGTTTCATGATGATATACATATTTCACTCAACTCATCTATTTTTGTGTACATTGTATAAACGGTCATGCTTCAAACACGGGCAACCCAGTGTTCTTTTGTGTTTGTACAACATTATCTTGACAATATTGCAATGAAAATTTATAGAGCGTGTCTGTTTAAAGTCATAAATCAGGATTAGCGTCTTAGCACGGGTCTACCGCTCCCTGAATAAAAGGTTGTGGTTTTCTGTTTTATAGTGCTCTGACCCCACTCCATCTCCGCCCAATACATCACATAGACTTGTAATGTCAAACCCCTATTAGAAAAATGGTCACTTTGGACAAGACAGAATGTGAAAGGATTCATATTTAAATGGCTCCAGCCAGATAAGGATGAGCTCAGGAAACATTAATCAAAAGAGCAGAGACGCTGCGACATTAAATCCAGCCACTCCCTTTTGCACTTTTTCATGATCACAAAAATGTCACAGCAGTCAGCAAATTGAGGAAGATGCAATGACAGCTATTGCTGCGGGAGATAGCCATACGTGCTGCATATCCGACTCCTAACTGCTGCCTGTTTGAAGCGGTTTTGTCGGAGCTCAGTGTTTTTTTTCCCCATCCTAATCTGTCCATATATAAGATATGGAATGATTTGATCCGCAAGGATGAAAGCCCAGACAGAGAAAGACTCTGCACAGAGACGGAGGCAGGACATCTTTGAAGCTTCAGTATTTTTTTTTTTTTTTTTTAAACCGGCATTCTCCACACAACAAATTATCATGCTTAACAAACACATCCAACCACCCCATACGTGCTCTATTTTTTGGTCTGTGGCTACTGATGGCACAATCTGTTTGCACAACACGATACTGTACCACAGAGATAGACAAAAGAGAAAGGAAGACATAAGCATAATAATAAAGATAAACACTATAGCCTAAAATAGATAGCGGCATTAAAATAATCACCAGCTTTAGGTCCAGCACTGGAAATGTAAATTTGTTTGCAAGGGCTCCCGCTGTGTAGTTTTGCTGAGGCAAAAGAGATTTTTCCTGTGTTGTGATGACAACACGGAGCTTTTTGTTGTTTCCCCCGGCTTGAGCAGCATTTACCCTCTGAATGACATTGAGAACTGCTGCCACCGCTGCCGTTTCAGTGTGAATAATGAAATAAAACGTTAATTTGACTCTTCCTTGGTGTTCACCCCAGGCCATTGATCTCCTGGGGCACCAGCTGCTACACCTAACTAAACCACAAACCATCCAGCAAGGAGAGAGGGAGCAAAAGAGAGAAACAGAGCAAAAGGACAGGACAAAGGGAGAGGGTGACCGGTTAATTACATACAGCACTTGAATGCAACACACAGGATGTTCATCAGGATGCCCTTGCTTCCCAGTGACCCGAATGAAGGTGCACAGGAATACGAGGGCGGTTATGATTTAATCCACTCAGACAAATCACTTGTGTGCACTGAAATATGCAAACAATCATGTGTACTTCCTCTGCATTTGGGCAGAAGGGGAGGAGGAAAGATATCAAGTCCACAGTATATCTATGATATCAGTACATAAGAAGAGTGGAAGTATTAGCATGGCATCAAATGGTGCACAGTCCATATCCATTTAGAAATGGAGAGCTGGCAGTTCTATAAACCCCCACAGTCATTCTATCTCTCATCTGGCCTCAAGCGATGAAACCACTAATCTAATATAATCAAGAACACCACACACAAACTCATTGCTCACTTCATTTCATAGATTAGCAGAGCAAAATGGGAAAAACAGATGAAAAATAAATTAAGACTGGAACTGATCACTTGAGAGCTTCAATGATAGAGGGAGGCAAGGAAAACAAAAAGAATAGAGAAGAGAAACAAAATGGTTGGGAACCCCACTGTTCGGAAAGTGGTGCAACTAGGGCTAGATACCCCCAGCAGTGGTGAAAGCTCTCCTTTGAAGTTGGAAACGGAGCCTGGAACGTAATCCTGTAAAATATAGTTCTAAATACAGCTGCATCAAAATTTCATTAGCTGGTGCCCGTGGCCTGCAGGCTCACTTTCACCAATTTCACTGGGTGACATTCAACCTCTGTACATTGATTTGATATTTGATATGTGAGGCAATACATTTCAACTAATTAAGCGGTGAGGATATATAGCTTTTTTGGGTTGTGCACACAGCCTGTACATATTGGGATACTTCGGTTGCATGTGTGAGAGTAGATTAGGTTTTTGTAAAAGTCTTTTCAAGGTGCTATATACAACACTTTAGATGATAAAATAAATAATAAGTGAATACACTATGAACTGGGGGTGCAGTTTTCTAACTGGCAGGAGGATATGTGATCAAACCATGTGGTGTGATGTGGTGCACACACGCATGAAATGACGGTCGCTACGTCTGAGGATGATACCAGATAATCTATAAACGGGGTTTAGGTTCCAAAATAGCAAACTTGTCCTTTAAGCTAGCTGACCCATTATGGGTAGATATGTGCCATATTTAATCTGTGTTCTCAAATCCATAATGCCTCCTTTGCCGTGACTCAAGCTTTATAGTGTTAGACGAATCAGCTTGTAGCATTTCCATTGGTACAGATTGCCTAACCTGTACAAGAAAAAGATTTTTTTTATTTTTGGAGTATCTTGCTATGTTTCTATGTTTCTTCGTTGTTGCACAGTGGCCGTGGTATAAGTGGGATAATCCACTCTGAGGTGTGCAACACATCATTAAGACCCATTTAACACACACCTAATCATGGATTATCCCTTACATGTTGAGTGTGTTCATCCCTAAATTGCCCAGGTTGCCTGAAACTGTTTTTTTGATGGTAGGCTATTCCGGACTGTTCAACAGTTGCTATAGGTCTGACATGTAGGTGTGGCCCCTGAGCTGGACCGTGGTTATAAAGTACAGGCAAGTCCCAGCAAAAAAAGCAGTAATAACAGTGAGGCTAATTGTGCAGCAGACAAGATCCATAAAAAAAAAAAAAAAAACCTTATTCTCTACTGCTTTCCCATGTTCCCAGACACAGGCCAGGGCTTTCATGCTGACAGCTGCCTGACTGTCCAAACACGCAGCACTGGCAGCCCGTTCAGTCCAGTGGCTGTAACGCTCAGCTGGTGGTCTGCAAGTCAGAGCACAGCAAGAGACCAAGAGCTGCGATTTATCTCTGGCCACTGGCCATCGACCAACACTCCTTTCATCTCCACACCAAATTCACACACGGTCTCTTAATAGCCTGCAAAATCAATGGAGTGGTTGAGTCAGTCAAAACTGCCTTCAATCAATACGAGAAGTAAGAGTGAACAATGCTTTCATAACACTTTCATAACACAGAGGAACCGACTGTCCAAGATAAATCAGATGCCCTCGTGAAACTCAGATCAACATTCAGCAATAAGATAAAAGTGGAATTTAACTCTGGCATTACATGCAGGCACTTTTCATGACATTTTGCTCAAGTGTGTTATGTCTTATGTTATGAACATGTGACCACGTACTGGTGCACAGTGAATCACTGGGGACCATCTCCTCCATACTCATCCCCTCTGCTTCGGACCATCAAGATCCGCTAGAATTAATGTGTCCCTTGACATTTGATACTTCCCACTTTCCTGGCTCAGCAGAATCTTTTCCCTCACTACTTTCCTGCAGAGTTTAGCAGTCCAAGGGCTCCATTACTGATGCTGTCACTTTCCATGTCCCATACCTGCAGCCTAGTGGCCTGGCTGTATAAAATGCAGCTGCTGTCTGCATAGTTTTTCAAGGCCAGTAGATCCAGACTATCTTGGACATCGCAAGCCATGAGAATGATAATATCCACATTGTTCATGCAGGCTCACATGCCCTTTCCACTCTATTCTTAGCTGTACTGCTCATTAGAGCTGAGGATCCGATGGCACACATTAAATCAAGAGTTTAGTAGCATCCTGCTTATCTGGCTTTGTTATCAAGCTATATTCAGCATTTTGACCCTGCATAGATACAGTGGCCTGTGCCAACAGCCCCTGCTGAAAGAGCACCAGAGATGAAAGTTGAGACAACATCCATAGTCATCATTTTGTGACATCAGGAGCAAAATATCTTTCTTATATCAGTTCAAAATAGCTTTCAACGTTGTTTTAATGTAATTTTTACTGTGATTATCAAATGTCAGATGTAAAGCTGAGGGTTTACATGTAAAGATGACATAACTGTTATGGTACTATTCACCCACACAAAAAACAACTTTTGTATAACCACTAACAAGAAATCCTTTTGAATCACATGGCACACTACGTGATAAATATGACATTCTTTGGCTTATGCTGAGTATCATGTTCAGTGTATATGACTTGGGTACATATAAGTATTTAGCCCACATTTAAATACTAAATTTATTTACCTTAAAACTTAATATACTTAATATTTTACATGGTTAAGGAGCCAACTAATAGTTACAGGCTGCATTTCTCTTTCTTTTTTTTTTTTTTTGGTAAAATTAACATTTTTAGATGAATAAATCACCATTGGTGGGTCTACTGCTTTCATTCACCTCTGCCACCTATCACTGTATATCCAGGCACTCAGGCGTCACTCTTCCTCTTCCATGATAGAGTTCTCCCTTTATGAATGTTGAATGCTGGTGCAAAATGAAGGCTCTAAAAAAACATTACAGTTGCCCGGACAGGTGCCTGCCCTGTCATCGTCCCACATGAGTGGAAGTTTTATTGTGTGGGCTGCGTAAGCGCAACTTGCAAAGTTTGAACAGACTAAATTATGATCGGGTGTACACAGTGGAGATAAAAAGGTAAGTGAAGCAAGAACCTCTCTCCCTCTGTGTGTGAAAGTGTGTATGTGTGTGTTGCTGGATGTGACTGGTAGGATGGATCTTGCTTCTCTAGGTCCATAGCAGCTGTATTTCAGAAGCCAGGAGGCGATAAAATGTTTACTACACTTG
Source organism: Myripristis jacobus (assembly GCA_900302555.1). Taxonomy (NCBI): domain Eukaryota; kingdom Metazoa; phylum Chordata; class Actinopteri; order Holocentriformes; family Holocentridae; genus Myripristis; species Myripristis jacobus. The sequence goes on from OMLB01020704.1 coordinate 20,139, forward strand.
TAAAGAACATACAAGCTCTCTGTCCTCAAGAGAAAAAGAGCCATCAAATTAAGCGATTCCTTGCTTTGTTGCCTTTTGTTGTGGTGCACAATGCCAGAGCGAATACAGTAACAACATACAGCAAATGCAGGGACTGCTCTCACTCTGCAGTAACCAAACAATCACTGATGATGTTGATTGACACCTTAGGTACACACAGCACTGATATAACAGTAAGTTCTCCCCCTAAGGATGAGTGTTATAGAACAGAACAAGAAAATATACTGTTGGAGATTGATAATGTTGAAACTGAGTGATATTTAGGTTATCCAGGTCTGAGCTGTATACAGCCACATCTGTGCAGACACGTGCAGTGTCTGATTTCACCAACGTGTGTGTCCGGTAACCCTAACCGTCACTAAAACCTTGTGTTTACTGTACCATTGATGATGGATAGTGGTACCGTAACGGAAGAATAAAATATCTTCATGTGACATCACAGCATTTATGTTTGGCCAGTCATCTATAGGAACAGGAAATATGCCCACCAAATGATGCGTGGTATAGTACATCATGAATAGCTGATAGCTTGTACCAATTTCAAATAGTGCTGTAGGGTAGCGATTTCCTTTACATAACAGGGATCATTTAGTGTTGAACTACATCAGTCACTCAAAGTCCAGCCTGTGTACAGAACATTTAAAAAAAAAAAAAAAAATCATACTTAAAATGCAAGACAGAAATTGCCTTTCAACGATGTACATTTGATGCAGTGAGCCACACAGCAAAACTGTTGCACAATCCCTCAAGGTCAGTCCAAGGAGAGTCACTGTGAGGCATGGGGAGGCAGTCTGTTCATCATGATTGGATCAGCAGGCCTTTGCAGGGGGTTAACACATCCCAGCATGCACTCTGCTCCCCAGACACCCTTCTCTTCCCTGCGCATACATAAGTAATCAAGTGCAAGGCCCCTTGATGTCAATCGACAGCTCAGAGGTTCAGACAGTCAGATATCTAATTACTTTTAATGAAGGTCAGGATAAGTAGGGGGTCAATGTCGGATCTGATAATTTGTTAAGATTGTAATTACTACCGTGTCGTTTTGAGCTAAAGTGCCATGATGACTATGTGACATATTGATCATTGTATGCATGAAGGCAGAGGTGGAGGAACATGTGGCTATTTCATTGAGGAACGACAGCGTGCCAAGGTCATACGCATCCTGGAGGGAGCTGTGTGGCCCGACATATTATCACAAAGGTGCTTACTTTCATTTATGTTGGGACTGTTTGTGATGAGTCATCCGGCGAGGCTGAGGAAGGAAACAATCAGCTACCAGAAGAAGGCACTTTTCCACGATGTATCATCACAGTGGGGCATCCCACACTGTATATTTAGCGCATTTCCCAGCCAAAATATAGCAGAACATTCTCCCTGTCAGATTAAATGCAGAAAGGCTGTGGGAAGATTTGGCCAAAGCGCTCGTCTGGTTCACCACGCTCCACTAATGAGTCCGACTCATATAGCGGTGATTCCATTACAGCTCCCACTGAAAGCAATTACTGGACCAGACCTGACAACTTCACGCTGTCTCTCCAAGATCTCTGTCACAAGAGGACACATGGCTGCTGTTGCTGCTGGCGTGACAGTTTTTTCCCCCCGCTCCTGTCCCGGCACTTTCCAAAAACAGCTGCAAGGAACTTGAATGGATGATCCAACATGGGTGACAACCAGCGATGGATACTGACGTTCTCTTTGTGACAGTCGTCACAGCAAACGCCTCCGCAGCCCTGGAACATCCTGCCGAGTAACTTACATTGGAAACCGTGGGTCAGATTAAAGTTATGCTGTGCATTACAGTGTTGGCTGAAGTTAGACAAGATCGGGGACATTTCAGGCACAACCTGTATCAGCTTTGTCACGATGATGGAAATTTCAACACTACTCGCAAAAGTTTGACTTCAATATTGAGTTAATACTTTCACTAAATGTGCTTTGCAAGCTGAAATTCTACTGCAGTGTGGCCAGAGGGCATGTACGAGCGGGTGGCATGTGCATCAGAGTAGTTAACAGAGGAAAAGACTAGAAAAGATTGGCAGTGCAAAACTCAGTCAAAAAAAGCTAAAAACATGGCAACAGTGTCAAATAGTCCTCAAAAACTTGAACTGAATCCGAGTCCGAGTCCAATCCGAGTCCCCCCCAAAAAACTGTGCATAACTTGTTACAAAGCTTTCTAAGTCAAGTGTGGTAATGAAAAGCATCTCAGTGACTGCTGTTCTGTGAGACTGCTTTTTTTTTTTCTTGACCTCTGTGGTATTGTAGGAATATCACATTTTTAGAAATTAAAGTCTAAAGTCTAACTTTTAACCTGAATAATGAGGTTTAAGGGCCTTAAATAGGAGCACTTCATTTTAGTGTGTAAACCATATCAAGCATCATTAGAACATAATTTTTCCCTGTCAAGAAACAGATAAAAATTACCGCAAAACTCCAGGGGCTTTTAGAGCAAGATTTATGGTAGCAGGCAGCAGAGCAAGGTCAAGTTTAAATAAATTGGCCAATTCAAAGCGGTAGTGCATCACTTCATAAAGATTCTCATTCAGAATGAAAGACTCAATTTAAGATTGCTCTAGTTCCATTTTAATGAGCATACGTTAAAACAAACATGTAAAAACGAGCAATTAGGCTGTGGATGTGCTGCGTGCCCAGCCCATCCATAATACAGCGAAACAGACTATCTTCCATCAGAGGGGAGTATTCTGAGTGAGGCGAGGAGCACAAAATGCTGATCTGTCTCCCCAGCAAGTAAAGGCTTTAGATTTATAATCCTGGCCTGTGTTCCACTCCACTCCACTCCAAAATAAAAAAGGTAAAACACTATGTCAAGACGTTTGACTGATTAAAATTTAATGAAAGACCTAATTACAGCCTTGCGATGTAAGTAGATGGTGTGGAGAGTGGTGACTTGGAGGAACACTGGAGGAAAACCAATATTAAAAATCCACAGACATAGCCATGGCAGCATAGCAAGCTTTGACAGATAAACACATTTCCTCAGCCTTTTATGTTTCGTTCAGCAGTTTAGTGGGAGAAAAATGCCTTTGTTTCATATTCAGCAAAAAATGTGGATGAGCTCTTAGAGGCTTTGAATTTCAAGATCGCAGCCCGTAACAGTCATTTTCAATGTATCCGTGCCATCAGAGGTGCTGACGCAGCTCCCCGAAGATGGATAGCTGGCTTAGTTTAATCATCTTCTCCCCCGCCTTATGATGATTACACAAACACTGCGAGGAGACAGGTGGATGTGCGCACCAACATAATAGCGCTTGGTCCCCATCGCATTTACATTATGACATGATATCTTAGGTCCTCCATATCTCACTTTCCAACAACAGTTACTCACTATAGATAACTCCGTTACCAACAAACATAGCCTCCCTGGTGTGTAGACATTGCTTTATTTTATGACATTTGAACATCTGATCCTGATGTCATCTGTCAACTATTTATTTACTATACTGCAAGCTGTCGTGATAGAAAAAATGCCCAAGGCAAAGCTTCTGCAGGTTTCCTTACAAACATTGTACATGTTGTGACTACCAAAGCAGCAATTAATACCTTACCTTTACAGTGGTGAGTCCTGTTGATTCAAAATGTAAATCAGGACTTGAGTGCTGGGTGTCAGTCTAATCTCACTGTGTGCTTCCCAGACTGTGGATTCTGCTGCCATCAACACTGAAGGCCTTGCCTTGCGTCCCCATAAGCTTAGTTAAACACCTGAGTATGTGTGCAACCACTGGCCGAACACACATGCATTTTGTGTGTGTGTGTGTGTGCGTGTGTAAAGATGTGTGAGCATTTGTTCCCACACGATCACTTGCCAACTTCTCATATTTAAAGATTCATTAGTGAAATTTGCTGAGCCATTAAAGCTAGGAGCAGAGGAGTATTTGTCACGAAGTCACTGCGTTCGGTACGTCAGCCTCGGCTCGGGGTGAATTTCAGTTTAGCTCTGGCTGGGGATTTGAATAACTGCAGGCGAGTGTCTAAACCTCCTGCAGGCGGTGTGCTACTACCGTCATAATGCAGAATGCCAATATGCCTCAAAATAGAGACAGGTTATTTAGAGGCAGGTTTTAAGACAGACAAAAATTGTGCATGTGAATGACTTTCATTTGTGAACCATTTTGACTGAATACACTTAAATGTGGCAAGGGTCGATTTAAGTGAGAATCTTTACACTCAACTGCCAAAAAACCCCAAAACAACATAGGACAGGCACGTAATTTATCACCAATTTAGGACATGATGAGAACCGTGTAGACTCACTGTCTATGTTGCGTGTCACTCCTGGTAATTGCTGTAACCACCCTTATTTTAAAACAGAATGTTCCATTTTCAAAATAAAAAACACTTTTACTTCATTATTTAAAAGGTTATGAAAGACAAAATTAAGTTTTCACTGTTTTAAGGCAATTTTCTTAAACATTAAAGCTTTATCTATTCAAAGGCAAGTGTTCCAGTAAAATCCATACGGTTAATTATTCATGAGAAATCTAATTTGTATTTTTCAGTGGGAACATGAATGGAATCTCCTCAGGAAAAACCAGCAGACACTGGCAGCTCTGCATATTGATGCAGCTAAAAATAGCACAACTTGAGAGGAGCTATGAAGGTAATTTAGGGCCAGAATGTCTGAAAGCACAACATAACAAACCATGAATGAGAAACAAAATTCATAACTGAGAAAATAAAATTGGAAATGTAAAAGCAAACCATAAATTAGGCAAAACATGTAAATGAGGAGACACAACCGTAACCAAAAACAAAACTGTAACCGAGGAATAAAATCTGCAAAGGAGAAACAAGACACTTGAAATCAGTTGTCCTGTTTTAATTATGTAAGGCGGTCAGGCTTTTTTCACTCTCAGATCCGTCTTTGCTGTCAGGGTTCAATTCTTTCATTCTCAGTTCAGTCTGATTGGACGCTTAGCAAGTGATTGACAAGTCGGTTTTGTCACCTCCAGCTCCAGTTGGTGGTGGTGTTTTTTCAAATCATCTGCTTCACGGGGAAAAAAAAATTAAAACAAAACAAAATCCCTCTCACTGGTTTGTTAGCGCCACCTACTGGTGAATCAGAGGTGACAAAACTGACATGTTAATCACGTGCTCAGTACACAACAGGGCCAAAACACTGAACTGATAGTGGAAGGACTGAACTGTGAAAGCAGTTCTCATTTCCTTTTTTTTTGGTCTCATTAACATTAACATTTGGTCTCGTCTTCCATTTACAGTTTAAATTTCTCATTTATGGTTTTGTTTTACATTCATGGTTTGTTATTTCTTAGTTACAAAACACTCTAGCCCTAAATTACCTTCACAGGAGCAAACCAGTAGAAATGCATTTTTATAACGTGAGCTGGCGTTGAATAATCCTGTGTGAGCAATGTGACCGTTTTACCTGGGAATAAACATCCAGAAAGGACAAGCCAAGCAGATAAAAGATGCATGTCGACTGTACAGTGCCACGAGACACATAAAAAATACAAAACGTAAACATAACCAGCAAGAATTTGGAAACCGATTTCCCTCAGTTCCCTGCAAGGGTAATGTGAGCGTGTTTGCACTTCTGTTTAAAAGGGTTCTAGGGGAATCTATCAACACACCGCCCAGGTACTTAAATAATGCACAAAGGGACTTTTCCCCTCAATTTATACAACCCCATTAGTTTACACAAAATAAATAATGAACGGAAAAAAAAAAATGTGTGTTTTGACCAGGATTCAATTGTCACCTTACTGCACATCCGAGCCATTTTATAGTCAACGTCATGGAACACAGCTGTCCAGAAATGTCAGCCATTATCAGCTGAAGCCATTTTAAAATGCCCGGAGATTTCTGAGATGATTTTTTTTTTTTTTTCGGAGCGGATAAGAGTGAGTGACATCCAAAGTGACATTGTGCTGACCTTTTGGTGCTGAACATCTTGGCAGCGTCTTCGTTTTTTTCCTGCTCAGAGGCTTTGGGTGGTGGCGGTCTGAGGTCGAGCTTTCAAACCTGTGAGACGGGCACATACATGCGCGCGCACACACACACACACACACACACACAGAGAAAAGCACAGGGGGCAGGGGACAGAAGGACATAACAGTAAGATTTTCAGCATCACAGAATCAAGCCGCCCTCAAGTTGTCAGGATGTCTCGGCCACACTGACCTCAACAACCTCCATTAGCCGGCCTCCAACTGAGCGATTCAAATTGGCTGGGCGTGGGGGGGAGGCAGAGAGCAGAGCACGACTCGGCCAATATTAAAGACAAAGCAGTATGAGTAAAATGGTAATTTAATTATTTGCGTTACCTTGATATGCCAAAATGACCAACAGCACACTTTTAACACGAGGTGGAATTAATAATACAAGCACCGGAGCTCAACTGGGGCCGTGAGGAACTAAAGCAATTAAAATGCAATTAAACAAAAGGGACCTATATCTGCTTGTGTAGGCAAACGTGTCATGCAGGCCATTAGGCAGCACAGCCTGCAAATGGTTAAGTCCCAAAACTGGATCTCTATACGCCGGTGCTATACCTACCACACCGTATAATGGCTGGGAGTCAGCCCCTGCTCTTTCATGTGAGGGTTTTCACAGACTGTGGAGGAGGAGTTGGAGTAAAAGAAGATAGGGTTCAATAATTAATGCAGAGGTCTATGCAGGCCTCACTTCTCACCTTCTCCTGTCTGTAATGAGATGAGTGGAGGGCCAGAGGGAGGGAGGGAAGGGAAAGGAGAATGGGGGGTGATTAAAACGGCCATCTACTGTCTTCCCCATCAGCTAGACACACACATGTATCCACACACACACTCCCATCTCATCTCCTTTCGAGCACCTGGTGTGTGCTGCCCCTCTCCAACACACTGGCAGGGACCAGAGGAAAGTTGAATAAGCAGCCGAGGCGTAAAGGTTAACCAAGTAGCGTGACACTGCTAACATCTGATGATTCATTCAGGTGACCGCGGGGGGTTAAAAAGGTGCTCACTTCGAAAAGTAACATAAGGCAGAGAAACACCCAGAGCTGTGTGCTTTCCACATCATATCACTGCTGTTTTTCGCCTCCCTACAGCGGCTCCCAGGATGTTTTTGAGTAGATTTTAAGATTTTACCGATTGCTTTTAAGGCTCTTCGCGGCCTCTCTCCCTGCGGTATCTCTGACCTCTTCGTAACGTACACACCAGCGCGTACCTTGAAGTCCTCGGGCAGAGGTCTTTTGTCTGTTCCAGCGTCCCGGCTGAAAACTAAAGGGGACAGAGCACTTGCAGTTTGGGCTGCGTGGCTCTGGAACGATCTGCCCGCGGAAATCAGGTCATCTGAGTCAGTGATTTCTTTTAGGTGCCTCCTATAAACATACTTTTATCCAAGAGCCTCTCCTGATTTTTCTTGAGTATTAATTTTCTTTGAACTGTTTTTAAATGTCTGGTATTGTTTTTTATACTCTATACTACTTTTATTTTATTTTACTTAATTTTTTTGCCTTTGTGAAGCACTTTGTAATGTTGAAAAGTGCTCTATAAATAAAGACTACTGTTATTATGTTAGCCGCAAAATAACATTGGCATGCGGCCATAGAACTGGACTGTGATTTCATCATATTATGCTTAGTGCACTGTGTTTTGCAGAATAGCAGACATTTTAAATATGGCCTACAGTTGTGGCGAATAGCGCTATTTTCTATTTTAGGCGTGACGCAGACTTGATAACATAATTAGATGGATTAAGGATTAGAGTCTCGCTGCCAGGAGCCAAACAAAACAAGCATTTCAGGCAATGGTAAAACCTGTTTACATGCAGGCTGCACAACACCGCAGGGGTCAAAGGGCACAGCTGTCAGATCAGATGTGATGTCATCGGTTTTTACGCTCGGTCACAGGCGCCGACTTCACCGCTGCGCAGAGAAAACCTTGTGAATGACATCAGCAGTTTTGTAGTTAACCGTACATACGTACCACAAATAAACAGGATCTGTTCTCATGCACATCCCAGCGCATGTGAGAACGATCTGAGCTGCAGGTGGATATTAATGAGACAAGAAGCGTCACGCCATACGGGGCTGCAGGAACATCGCTCACAGTGAAACCCAATTATCATAAAATATTTCATTTCATGAAGCAAAACTGCCTCTCTAATCTGAGGGAAAATTCAGTGCCCAGGGAGCAGTGAGGGACAATTTCAAAGAGTCCCACAATTTCCTTTTCCATTTCTGTTAAAATGTGACTCATCCTCCCATTCGTCACAGCATTGCAGGGCTTTAAAATGATTACACACAAAGTGCTTGAGCAAACCCAGCACTCGCCTCACAAAAATAATAACAACCCCTAAAGCTTTGGGAGGGCGGAGGGGGTTCAGTAAACTCAACAAAAACTAAAAAATTCTGAACATTATTTGGGATTAAATTTATATGAGGCATGCTTCGCTTGCCAGTGGGCTCAGGCACAAACCAGTGAGTTTCTTCTATAAGCAATATACCGAAAAATGAAAGGAAAGCAGCGAGGAAAAGAAGTGGGCACAGCATGCTAACACAAACGGTAGCTGCTATATTAACTTGTTAGCCAGTTAGCTAGCTAATTAAGACAAAAAAAACCTCTTCACTCTTTGTCTGAAGAAACATTGCACTGTCAAGTTCAACTGATACCATGAAGTATGTAACTTAAAAAAAAAACAACAACAAAAAACTTATAGCTTAGTTAAGAGTAAAGGTTAAACTTGCATTAGTGCAGCAACACAGATTAAGAATGGAGAAAGTACAGAACATAATTTCATTTGACAGTGTTTTGACTGGTCACTTAAAACACCTGTGGAGGCTAACAATTATTTTGAAATCTCATATAAAACAGAACAAAACAAACAAAAAAAAACCTACCGTGCAGCAACAGTGATTTCAGCTGGCGGATTATCAGCAGGTTATGTTGCTGGCATATTACAAACGGTAGCTGGAATTCATTTATAGCCTATGCATTTCCATCTGCGTTCACTATGGACGTCTGCAAGCAAACAAGGCACCAGTCCACCCAGTTAGCTGCTCTTGACATGAATGGACGCTGTGTGCTTCTATCTCTATGGCGAGAGAACCTTGTTTGAGGATGTTTTTCCTGCCGAGCTTCATTAAGCCAGCCTTGTGTTTCAGCTTAATTGTCTCTGGGCGGGCAGAGCGTCCTGACAAACACTATCAGCATCCAAGCATGTAATGGATTGAGGCAAATTCCTGAGACAGATACAGGGACAGCAGGTATTGCCGGTGCTCTTGTCTGCGCTTCTGCCGGAAACTGCTGACCGTAAAACAACGACACACAGGTTACGTGTTCAGCCCAAAACAGGCCGCTTTGAGCTCAGGGCGGACGGAGCTATTTGACACAAGACGAAGAGGAACCAAGCGTGGATCCGGTGTAGCATTATCACAACCAACTGCAAACACTGACAATTACAGCGATCACAAAGCACAATATATTGCAAGCTCTGTGCCTTGTATCAGATCCATACCATTTTCAATATAAATTTCATTTCAGGCTGCGATTGATGACTTATGAATGACAGACAAGAGAAGTGAAGGTAAATAAAGATGTCAGCAGTTCTGATTCTTGGATGAAATCCAGAATGTAAACAGGTGGAGTGCAGTATTGATCACAGGCAGGATTAGCTGGCCCAGCATGCAGCTGAATCACAAGCAGCCAACAAAGACGAGAGAGCAAAATAACCAGGAAAGGCCACACTGTAGCTGAGGCAGGTATTGGTTTAAGCCAATATATATGCATATATTTACAGATGAAGTATCCAAGTTTAAGTCTCTACAGATATTAAAACTGCAGTGAGGCCATTTTTCTATGTAAACATCTTATCACCGTATATCACAGAGTGGGGCTGCCAGATAGTGTTTACTGATGTGACACTATGGGATTCTGGGTATTGAAATCCTTACAGTTCAAACAGTGACCTGTCGCTGCCATTAAGGGAAGCCAGCGTGCCACATTGACTAATGCAACTTTAAAAGGATACGTTTGGTGTTTTTCAACCCAGGCTGTATTGAAATGTTGATATCCATAATTTATAACCATGCATAGTATAACCTCAGCACTAGCACTTTAGTGATGAGAAACACCCTCTTGCTAGTCCTCGACACAATCCAACAGGGCACTTGTTTTTGGCTTCAAGAACTATATTATCTCATCTACATCTGTCACAGCACAGCCAAATAGACGGTCAAAATCTTGACATTGTCCACCAAAAATTGGACAAAATAATGATTTAGCTAAGATAATACATTGCTTGTATACACCTACACTGTTCTGCTGCTAAGTCAGCTAAAGCTGCATTTACTTAAACTTGGAACCATCCTGTCAATTTCTGACCTACAAAACATAACTCCTGATATGCAGGTTGAAGTGACTGCAACACAAGTCAGTATACTGATGCTAGTGCTAAATAAAAAATAGGAACTTAGAAAACATTATTTGCAACTGCATTTTTGGCAATTTCAGTGTATTTGACTGTTCCTGTATTCAAAAAGGACATTTATAATGTTGTTGTTGTTGTTATTGTTGTTTTGAGGTTTTTGAGGCTGGTAGCCTGTGCTGAAGAGTTGCAAGAAGTGGCATGTTTCTCATCACTAAAGCTAGCAGTAGGGATGGACAGTAAGGACAAAATAAAATGCCACAATATTTTTGAAGAAATACCTTAATACTGATATTGTAGTGATACTGTAAGGATTACTATTTGCAACTATTTTGATCATCAATTTATCTTTTTGAGTAATTTTTAAAGAGAAAATGTCCAAATTCTCTGATTCCAGCTTCTCAAATGTGAACATTTTCTGGTTTCTTTATGACAAAAACTAAACGTCTAAACTACTGACTGATTAATTGAGAAAATAATCAACAGATTCATTTATAATGAAAATCATTCATCATTCATAAATCATTCATAAACAATGATTAGTAATGTGCATATGATGACCAAGTTGTTCTGTTGTTTGCCTCGAGCAACAGAACAACTTGAAGAGTTTAATAAACTCAGAAAACTGCATTTAAAACCAGGAAAAGTCCACACGTACACTGTATCACTATATTAGGATATCCAAGAATAAATGATAGGTATATGGCCCGGGGTGAAAAATGTGAACCCTTTATGTAATACATTGAAATGACATTCATACAGTGCAAAGCATCCAGATGAAACATTGTGTGAATGCAAAAGACACACTCAGATTCCACATCAAATGAGTATGTGAAACACCAAAAGAACCGACTGAAATCTACATCTAGCCAGAAGCATAAAACCTCTTCAAAAAGTTTCCAGCTATTCTGGCATTTCAATCAGGACTTGGATTGCTGCAGTGATATGACTCATCTCCCGAGCTATTCTCCAGTCCACTCCCCTGGTTGTCCCATTGTCTGCACCTAACCACTGTTTACATCTCTCCCCTCCAGCCCCTCATCTCTCCTTTCTCCCCAATTCATTTCCTTGGCTGTGTCTGGCAGCGCGCACAGAGCCTGATTGCACTCCGTTTCCTGAACTAATAGGGGTCACATTAGCCTGGCAGGAAACACAATGCCATTATGGAAATGCTCAGTCAATTACTGGGCAACGAGTAAACACCCTCTCTTTCATTTTTGACTATCATATTTGCATTTCCCTAATGGTGGCAATGCATGGTTGTTATCTTCTCAGGGGCATCTTATCTGCCTCTTCCCGGAGGACCTCGTCAATATGCTTGAGGTCAGCAGTGTCATTGTTGGGCTGCTCTGAATAAGAGCATCTGGCTGCCAAATGAGGAATCTAAATGTAAATTTTGTCAGCCGCTTGTCACTGGAAGGGGATAATGGATTTATCTTTTGTGATTTCAGTGTCCTCATATCACATAGCCTTAATGACACCACTAAGTTAACAATATCTTCAAAAATATTTAATAATGTGACCTCTGAGTTTGATATTTTCCCCTGCAGCAACTGGAATGATTTTTAACCATAAGGATGAAAGCATGGAGATATCATAATAGCTGCTTTTGCCTTGTTTAGAGGTGCAATAAATGGATATCAGAGCATTCCAGTTACATTCACTATCTAATAGAGCCTGAATAATAACCGCTACATCTTTCATAGACGTTGTGCTTTGGGTAATATTAGACCTAATCTGTGCTTATAGCAATGTCATGGCCATGAGGTTTAAATATGGAAGACTATAAATGTTTCGACTAAACAAGAGTATGAGGTTACTGGCTGAGTTCACTTAATATGCTGTGTTAAAACTATTTAAACCCAGATCAAGAATGAATTAAAATACAAGGTGACACAAAATTGCACTTGTAAAGTGAACTCCCTGTGCTGTAAAACCAATGGGTGGGGAACTCCTAAGTGAAAACTGATATAAAATCCTGAAGACATGCTGTCGAATATAAGAGAGAAAATTACCTGGCCTTCACTCGCTCTGTTAGCAGTTTTAAATTAATTATTTAACGATTAAAGTCAGATTAGGTCTGATGCCTAAAGAGTTCCCTTCAAGCACATTTTCCACAACAGCAGAGTTTCTCTACATTTTAATTCCACTTATACAATGCCATCTCCTGTACATTACATAAAACATGACAGCTCTTTTAGCAGTGCTGCAGTCAATGAAAAGATAAGCCACTTATAATAAACAAATACTGACATGAAGGCCTGTGAGCAAAGACGTTTTCCCACACAGGGGAACACTATCTCCTTTGTTTGCTTGTACAATATTACACCATGCCAGTCATAATTCACACTCAATGGCTCTATGAGGTGAGGTTATGCCAAGAAAATAACCAAGAATTCCAACCCGAGAGTTGACCATTTACCCAAAATAAAACCTCTGTCATCCTGGGTCGGTCTATTTCTGTCTTTTAGTGTTCCCGAGGCTGCTCTATGCGTGGGGGCTTAAGATGTACCCAGACGATGATGACAATAGGGGAAGAAAAAAAACAAAAAACGAAAACCTCAGCTTTCCAGCAGAGTAGCTCTTGGCAAGGTAAGTACGAAAGCTAGAACACTGTCAGTTTGAGTTAAAGATACGCACGCAGTCGGGTTGGGGACTGTTCTCTGCTGAGTCACTTCACTGCAAGACATTAGGCTGACAGAGACAAATGCCCATGGAGTGTCAGTCCAAACCGACTTCGTCCCCATGCTTTGATTCAATTAGCTTTCCAACACTGCCCAAAAGCGGAACCAAAGGCAATGTACATTCCGGTTTAGTGATGGAGCCAAATCAGATTGCAGGTTCGCTGACAGCATCACCTTATTCTTATCAAGTTACGTGAGCCAAGTCTTGTGATGTGTGTCAGCTGGTTGGCGAATTACCATCCAATCTGCAGAGACTTACGCACTTGAAGCATGTCCTTAATTTACACCGACTGTTATTTGGGTGATCGGCTTTGTCATGACATGAAAAGTTGCCGAGTTATTGCAAATGTCTGCCTGAGTGGAGGCGCAATAACAGTATTACAGAGGAGACGAGTGTGGATTTGCCACTCTTAAACCAATTCGAGGTAAACATATCACTTAATGAGACATCGACACAACACCAAGAGAGCTCCTCCGCCATCCTTTATCCTATCCACAATGATCAGTGATTTAGGTCACATGGCTGGCTCCTACTGCATCATTGGCCAAATGAACTGGGGAGGGGAAGCAGAAGAGGACGGTTTGCTGGTCTGGTAAGAGGAGGAGGTGGGGGAGGCAGAGGGAGGGGGGTCACTAGCCTGGGTTCCTGTGGCTTAGCATGGCAAATCCTCTGTAATCCTCCAACCAGCCCCATGGTGCTGTTTACTGAATGTAGGTAAAGCGACTATGGACCCAGACCAAGCAGGCAACTCCATGTTATGCAGACTACATCCTACAGCTGGTGGTCCTTCCTCCTGATTGTTCGCCTGATCTTTTTTTTTTTTTTTTTTATAGAAGAGGACTGGTGAGAAGGTTCATCCTCTATAAGTCTGTTTTGAGATTATCATCATTAGACATTTGGATGACACTGAGGAAGCCAAACAAAAGAGACAGAAATCACACCGAGAAGAGTGAGAAAACATAACTCTTCAGGGTATTTATAACAAATGGTAGGGTGGGGGGTGGATGCTCTCACTGCCTGCAGACAGTCAGACAGACACCATTTCAGTGAGGAATGTTGATGTGTGATCACAGTTTCCTTTAGAAAAACAACAACAACAACAACAATCCTTAAAACTACAGACTACAAACTTTAAAACTACAGATCCAAAAAAAACTATGATGGCAGAACCTATGTCTTCAGTTGAATTCTAGGTATAACATCACAATATGAGCTACAAATCACTGAGTCACAGCCCTTGTCATTATCTAACTGCTTTCTTGCTGATTCAAGACCTCTCTCGCTTGTACAATCACTTTTAATAAGGTTTTGCAACAGCAAACATTCTGAAAAGAAGCAATGCTCCTTAAACCCAATATTATCACAGAGTAGGGGCCTTGGCTTTTGAGCAACTAATAATTGCAACAGCTGAAAAAAAAAAAACATTTACTGACTAAATCCCTTAATCTAGCATTTTTATTGCTGGCACAAGAGCTGAATTCAAAATGCACAGCCACTTGCCAACACTGGCAAGCATTTACTTAGCCTGCTCTACATCAATAGCATTGAGTGCTAAGCGAATGAGATAATTTCAGTCCTACTGCAGATCACAGTTGTTCACTGCAATACACAACTTTGGGTTATTACACCTACAAACATATTTTGCTGACTAACTGACAGAAGAGTCAGGTATAAGCTCAGTCATTTTCTCTCACACATTGTCAGGATGCAAAACTCTATTTTAAATCACTATCGGCAAAATGCTGATAAAACAAATTAAGTGATTTGCACAGACATGAACAGATTTCCTTGCTTATCAAGCAAGATACTAATATGGATAGCTTTGATTAATGCAATGATAAACCTTCCAGCTGCAAAACAGACAGTAGCTACTGAGTCTTTCCCATAAATGTTTTCATATTAGCTTGGTATGTATACTGCTGGAGCTGTTATGTGAAGAAAATATGGGCCACACTTTTCAACATCTTTAAATATTTTACGCTTACAACAGATAAATCAGGCAGTGTTTCTACTATACTCCATACTTTACTGTAGAATCCTCCTCAGGCACAGCATAGCATCATCGCAGACCCAATTGCTTCTTTATTCCTGTTTATTGCAACATGTCTGAGTTTAAGTGGGTTTTGAACATGGATGGATTATTAACAGCCAATTAGGTTACAAAGGCAGCTGCTCTTAGGCTGCTTCACTGCCAGCAATGGAAACTCCCTGTAGCCTGTTTGTTTTGAGAGCTATCAAAAAACCACTGGAGAACCATAGGTAATACAAATAGCACCAATACAGTTCCACACTGGCTACTTGCAATCATTATAGAACAAAGAGGAACCATTAATTGCTCTTGAGGGACATTATTACTGGGCCATGAATAGTTCTGCAAGGAACTTCAGTACTTACAAACCACAATGGGACCACTAGCATCTGTATGGAGCCACTGGGGGAAGGTTATATGGGACCACTAACAAACCTTCAAATTGTGGAGCCATTTAGAGGTTCAAGAGGTTCGTCAAATAGTGACAGGGCGACATAAAAGCTTTTTTTTTTTATCTAAGATGGCGTAATGAGAATCATCTCACATTGGAATGTAAGACCAGAGAGAAGAGAGAGTGATATTAACTTTGCATTTTAATTTTGTTTCAAAACACAAATAATTAAAGTTGTGGACTGGACACGACACGAGGCATCTCTTCAGGAAATCAAATACTCTGCCTGGCAACAAGTAGGTCTGTATTCCTCAGGGTAGCAGAGAGCTGTGTGTGTTAAGTGTGTGTGTGTGCGCATTAATGAGGTTGCAGAGACGGATGAGATAGGTGCAGCTGTTAAAACACCACATGATTTTTGGAGCCTTTCACAGATGAATCTGCATGATACAGAAGTCTGTATTGGCCGTCTTGTTGATAAACATCACGCCTCTCTTAAAGCGTATCAGCCTATCAGCGGTTCAAAACGCTGCATCAAAGAATGAGATTCTGCCAAAAGCAAAAGTGTGCTTGAAGCACAGATAAGGAAACATCTACAAAAGAAACTGTGGAGAGCATGTTAGAAGTCAACTAATTGAGTTTGTTCTTTTTAAAATAGCATGTATATAATTATTTCCAGTAAGTGAGAGGAGTTCAGTTTCATCAGCATGAATCTTAATGCAATAATCAATTGGCAACAGCAAGCACTCGCTGATGATGGCAGGGCGAGGGTTTAATCAAAGCCAGCAAGACCATGCATAATTAAATCACTGGAATCATCATTCAAGGTGTGTGTATCTGTGTGCCTGAGTGTGTGAGTGTGTGTGTGTATCCTCATGCATGTCAGTGTATGTGCTTTGTCCCTACAGATTCTGACAACTAACGTCAGAGATGACTCTTCTTGTTTACTCCGTGACTGGTTCTCCACAAGTGGGATTTAATTTCATCATCGTGCCAAATTTCCGTTTGATGACAACTGGGTGCTGTTACGGAAACTGCAAAACATTTTCCTTGGAAAGTGTAGTCTGTGTCTTCAGATGAAAAAATGTGGCAATGATGCTCTTTTTATCAAATATTTCTGGCAGTAAATACATGAAAATGATTTTACAATAGCACCCTTGGGTGGTTATATTTGTAAAGAAAGAAAATGCTTCATGCCAAGGTGGAGATATTCACATATTGATGTGAATCACATTGTGACTGATGGCATGTTCCCACCAACACAAAGTTTCACCTCACTGTGCCGCGAACCGACCTTGAACATTTCACTGACCTTGAACAAACTACTGCCTACAGCAGCCAGGTAGACTGTTGGCACTGGCACCAGGTCCACCCTCAGATCTACACCTGAACATGCTGACGCACTCAGCTGCACAATAAAAGATTAAATACCCTATAAGGGTACACAGGCCTCCCTATCTTCTATGTGATCATTAGCAGAAGATGCTCATTCTGCACCTTTGTGGGCTATACCTTGTTATTATGCAACGGTGTTAAGAGGCTTAGCTATGAGACGCTCTGCAGGGGGTTAGTTTTGGGCAGACTGTGATGACTCACTTCATTAAGTCTCATCCACTCCCTTCCACAGAGCTTTGTAGTTGCTGAGGAGTGAACTTTCTACACCCCCATACATAAGGCTGACCTGAGGTGCCATGTGCAAGCACGCCATACTGGGAGAAACTTCTAATAGTCGAAACTCTGTGATGTGCTGACCTAAAAATATGCACCAAAATCAGTGTAACATGAGTTCATGGAGACTCCACTGCACTGCACAGTTCTTCAGCATATAAAGCCTCCCTTTCACGTCCATTCCGATGGGGACTTTTACCACCTCTATTTTCAGTGATCTTATGATAATATTCCTGTAGGTTAGTTACCTCCTGGATATTTGTTAAGTATCCTACTAGGAGCGAGGATGCCACTGTTTACAGTGTCACGAGGCAGGTAAACAATACTGGCCTATGGTGTCAGCGCAGGTGAATGACCACAACAGCACGGCGCGGCGTGTTGTGGCAGAATTACAGCGAGCAAGCCGCCACCTGAATTTCACCTGCGCCGTCCTCAAGCATCACTATCTGTTTCCACAAGCATCCACCGAGGAGCCCTTCAGAGGCTTTAATGTGCTTCTCATTGGCTCTTGCGTTGCACAAGCTAACACACAGAAACACTTTGCAAAGCTTAAACCTGCTGGAGAAAACGAGTTATCCGCCGGGCATGTGAACGTGTAAGCCGGCGAAATCGTTTGGGGAATGACAAAACACACAAACACACACAAACACACACACGCACACACACAGTACTCACTTTGAGACCGGAGCGCAGGGGCATAATGAGAGCAGCGACCTCACAGGCTTGCAGGCATATTCGGACACAAGATTGGCGTTATTATTCTTTCTTCACCAGGCGTGCACCGTAGCAGAAGTGTACACAGTGGCCGACATGCAGAGTCATTTGACCTTCTCCCAATAGAAACTACCATCAGCGCGACGTAGGATAGGGGAGGAGCGGACGATACCAAGCAGGCGTCCCGGTAAGTCAGGCGGGTTTTCCTCAGGAGTAGCCCACAGTGCAGGGATGGGGCTCTGAGAGGGAAAGCAAGATGCAGGACTGGTGGTGAGGAAATCGAAATGTCTGACTGTGTATATGAGTGTGAGTGAAAAGAGTATAGATTCGTGCAATTAAAAGTCGGAGTTGGAATTCACTCTCTTCATCAGAAGCTAAAATCAACTATTTTTTCCCTCAATTTACATTTCTGTCACAAAACAAATTTCTATGTAATTGCTACAACCCAACAAATTCTCAATATTTGGCATCGCCCCCAGAAATTGATAATTAATAAAAACAGAACCTCCCCTGGCGTATACATCAAATTTCTTTGAAGATTATAAATGGCATGTTATAGTTCCTCAATATAATCCAAAACAACTAAAACAAAATTAAATGTTTTATGAAACTTAAAAAAAAAAAAAAAAAAAAAAAAAAGAGTCCTGGAGTCAAACTGATGCCAAAGAAACACTGATGTGTACATGACATTGAAAATATGTCATCATGTTAATTTCATGTTTACCCACTTGTCAACATTAAATTAGGAAAAGGTCTTAAGTTTGATGAAAAATGATGTTGATCATATATTTAAAGATGTTAGACATTGAATGGGGTGAAATTGACCCAAAGATAATGAGGGGGTTAATCACAGCTTGCACTCTGTCTGGCATCCCAGAGAGTGTCTTCAGATGTTACAGTAGCCTGTGTTTCATCTTCTCCCTTTTCAAATGTTCCCAAAGCTGTTTAGTGAGGTTGAAGTTGGAGGGAAATCCATGCAAGTCAGCACTCCTTGTTCTTGTGTGGACTTGAGATAGGCCATGCATTTTTGGCTCATGTGTCCTGCTGGGAAATGAATCCACTTCCACAGCCTGTAGGGATGGCATGCCTCTGCAGAATACTGTAGCTCATGCAGCACCTCTCCTCACATAAGGCAAGTGTTCATTAACCTGTGTTCATTAACAGTAACCTAAACTATCTCACTGTCAAGTATTATCTAGAAAAACACCAGAAGGAGTCTTGGCCTTAGGGTGGTCAAAAGAGTATCCGTCACAGTGGTAGATTAAAATTAAAATATCTACTCCAGAGGGAAATGTTTTAGAAAGCCGTGGAATTCCAAGGTGTCAATGAATAAATAGATATCAGACTTTATTCATGATATGTCCGTTCTTTAAAATGTCTATAACCACCCAGTGCTCTAATTGATCCACATATGTATCTGGGACTAGATATGTTGTAAAGCTGTAAGTCTAATATGGTAGTTTTCAGATGGGGTGGTCACTTTAAGTTTGCCCAGCTTTGCTTTGGATGAAAATGACTTGGTTTTTGGAAGTCTCTTGTGCGCCTTCACCTGACTTTAAAGAATTCACTTTAGCTATGATTTGTAACTCAGAACAATTTGGCCCCAAACTGCTTCATCATCAAGATGCTTTTTCAAAGTTAAAGCACCAGCATTATAGTGGACCATGTACTGTAGTATTCCTGTAATACATTTTAGAGGGACACTATATGAATATCAACAAAACTTTAGTCACTTCAAAACTGCTAGTGTAAATTTAAGTTATTCCTGTAAGTTACAGTAAAGCCACAATAAATTCATTACCGATTACCACAGATGCAGTATAGATATCAATACAGTAATAATATAAGAACTTAAGGTGATACATACTACCATAATGTACATTAAAATGACCCTAAATTACACACAGTGTGTCTCTTAAGAATATTACTTAAATGTTATAGTGATATTAAAAGAAATAAAAATAAAATGCCATGAAGAATGATGTGGCCACTATAAATTTACTGTTGAGTATCACAAAGTAGAGCCCAACTGATGTTGCATTTTTGGGGTGAAAAAAAAAGCTTTTGATAATAATATACTGCTAATTTCTTTAATAATAATAATAATAACAACAACAATAATAATAATAATAATAATAATAATAATAATAATAATAATAATAATGATAATAATAATATATATATATATATGTGTGTGTGTGTGTGTGTGTGTGTGCGTGTGTGTGTGTATACAGTACACTACCAGTCAAAAGTTTGGACACACCTTCTCATTTAATGTTTTTTCTTTATTTTCATTACATTGTAGATTCTCACTGAAGGCATC
>OMLB01020707.1:0-32155 GCA_900302555.1 Myripristis jacobus
TAAATAAAACATAAGTCCCCCCCACCCCCACTTATACATCCAGTATTCCTATTACGCGACAATCGAAAAATATGCAAATCACCATAAAATCTCACTGATTGATCTGAAATTGGAAAGAAATATTAATTTTTGGTGTTTTAATGGCTTTATATTATTTCTAAGTACAGATTTTTGTTATTTATAACCAATGCATTACAAAGTGTGAACAGGACATTGAAAACATATCATCATGTCAATTTCATGTTTACCTGGTAGTGCCCATTACATTAGGAACGCTCATTAAATATGAAGCAAAAAAAAATGATGTTAATCATTCATTTAGAGACATTAAACATTGGCTGGGGTCAAATTGACCCCAAACATAATAGGAGGGTTAAACTTTATAGAACCAGCATCTTTGTTGTGGTGAGACTTAACCCTTAGAAATCCATCACTAAGGCCTGTTTTCTTACAGTTTCTGGTCCCTAATTTTTTCTATCAAAATAGAGTCTATTTTGCCATTTGCATTTTTGGCAGTGTTGCCATATGATACAGGTACAACAGATACTACATACACTCAGCATGAATGGCATGTGGCAACACAACTGCAAGGCAGGCACCACTCCACTGGTGTGTGTCTCGCTCAAGGTTACATGCTGGCAGGGTGTCATCACTGAGCTTCTCTGATCTCTGTCTCCCTCTAGGGGCTGGAGGAGTCCTGGAGGCACCACAAGGAGGTAGCGGCCTATCTCTACAGGGGACTGGAGGACTTGGGTCTTAAGCTCTTCATCCCAGATAAGGTGAGGCACGAACACACAACAACAAATAATGCTGTGTAACTGGGATACCCTAGCATAACAGGTTATGGCTATATTTACCCACAATACAGTAGGCATAAATTTTCTCATGACTTTTGTTGCATGCCAGTCCCACCTTTTGCCTGCTCCGTCTGTGAATCTCATTTGGATTTTTTGCCAATACAAGTGGTAATTTATTAAAAAAGACTTTAACCATTTCAATATCTTGTAATAAGTTATAATGTTATTGTGGCACCATACCTCTACTGAGAAATTCCCACTAGACATTATCATTTTTTTAATGCTTTTCTCTTTATTATGTGACATGTCCTGCAGGATATGAGGCTCCCCTCTGTCACCACCATTGCCATTCCTGAGGGCTATGACTGGAGGGCTCTGCTGACCTACATCATGAAGCACCACCAAATGGAGATGACTGGAGGCCTCGGTCCCTCCATAGGCATGGTGAGTATCTGCTGTTCCAACGCTATGATCTTCGCCTTAAAATCATGGCTAAGAGGGGCACCCTAGCCACAGCTGCCTGGGCCCCTCGCTACACATCATCCCATTCTCTCTCCCCCCCGTTCCTCCTCTCTCTCTCTCCACTGTGTCTGTCCAATAAAGAGAAAAAATCCTCTTTAAATAGATCACGATTAAGAGACCTCACATTTTCTCCTCAAAAAATCAGTTAATAAAGAAAATGGATTGCACAATTTGTCCTCACATGGGAAGTAAATTCCATCTAAATTCCCACTTTATCATTAGCAGTATGCTAGTGGAGCGAAGAGACAGTACCAGTGACAGTCAGTGCCCTAAATTTGTGTAGCTTTTTGGGCCTAACTTCAGTCCAGATTACTGTCAGTAATATTATGCCTATGCCCATAATGGCCCCTTTTCTTTATCATGTTACTCTGTTTGTTACAAGAGAAACACCATCTATTTGGTAGTTTTACAACAGAGTCTCTCTTCTTATCTGCTCATGCAGCTCCACACAGTATTCTGACATACCGTATTTTCCACTCCTCTTTTCATTAGGTGATGCGAATTGGATTGATGGGATACAACTGCGAGAAGGCCAATGCTGATATGGCACTGCATGCCCTGGCAGATGCCCTCAAGAACTGCAAAAAGAGCAAAGCATGAGGGACACAATTCCCACGCCACCGGCCCAGTCCACATTTGTTCAGGGGAAAATGAAATCTGCAGTTTCCTGCGAGATGACAGCTATACTGCAGCAGGCCACTGCATAAATATCAGGGATTCACACAATGTATCGCATCATCTGTGCTTTTGACCACAGAGATTTTATGCAGAAATATGCAACACAAAATAAAATAAAATAAAATAAAAAAGATGCATCTCAGACACAGGTCACAGGTCTTTATTTGTACAATTAGTACTTTTTAAAGAGTAGAGAAGCGCACAGTCATTGTCCACAGAACTCTGAATGTACTGAAAAATGTCAGTCAATAAAATTTGCATTATTTTATCAAACATGTCTCGCCTCATTGTGCTGGTACTGGGAAATAGAGCACCTCCACAAATGGACAGTGGGACAGTCAGCAGTACGTGCCTTGGGGATTTTCCGAAGTCATGTTTTTTCGAGGTCATCTTAGGTAGCTGTGGTGCAGAGCTGTGCGCACTACATTTCCCATGATTCCTTGGAACGGGGGTGGCCGTCAATAAAAAGGCTCCGGACTGAAAATAACATTGTCGCAGTTTGATATGCACTTAATTTGTCCGTGTTATTTCCCTGCGGCTTTTCCTTATCCTCCTTCTTCATGTCTCCATAATACTCAGCTTGCTCAGTTTCAATGGCGTGCCCTTGCGACCAATCAGGTAATGTTTTTATTTTAAATTGGGACGGAGAGATCGTGAGGCAATATAATAACTGTGTGGCCGGGCTTTACTGCGAGGTTGTGACCTGAATAACGATGTGCGCTTGTACATGGAAGGCCCGTCCTGTAAACATTTTCCTGCATATTTCATTAGAGTAAGCGCAGTGTGCGATGTGCGTTTGATATTCAGATTCAGCGGCCAATAATCGTTCAGCTTCATTGATAAACGCACTGAAAAATTCACGTGTTTCTCATGCATGATTTGTGGAATTTTGTGGAAATGTTATTCGACTTCTCTCCTTTTAATTTTGTCATTAAATTGAAAAAAACGCCCGGCGCAGATCAGGCCGGCTGCTAATTGTTTAGAAGTGTTTGTGAAAATTTCGCAAAGACCCTTAAATAGCGAGTAGGTCCGCAAAAACAGGCGCACTGCTCCAGCTCTTACAGAGGGACGGCTGATTTAGGGCGAAGCTGGTTTCACATTGGGTAGCCAGACAGCAAACGCAGTGAAATCAACCTTTACTTTGATTTCACACAGAAAATGACTTTCCTACTCTGCAGCATGGTTTTAAATAGTGTTTTGGCTCTCAGTGCTCATGGAGTCTGTGTAGCAGCTTTCACATTTTGCAATTCACCAGGAAAGAACACCTCCACAAAATTTTGCAAATCATGAATTTGGAAGTGTTTTTGTCAAATAACATAAAAGATATTAACCTCTGCATCTGAATATCAAATGAATACCAAACCTTGTGCCAAAGCTATATTTGTGAAATACATAGGTGTCATTTTAATTAGTAATTCCCAGTGTTAGCATGAGATGATGCTCTGTCTACTGAAGTGACTCAATGGAGACTCACAATGGAGACTAATTTGTTTCCACGCTGTGCCTTCTTGTGCATGTTGAAGAGAAGTGTCATATCTCATATAGCCTAAACCGTGTGTGTGTGTGTGCATGTGTGTGCGCGTGTGTGTGTTTTCTCCGTCAGTGGAGTTGAACCCTGTGCTCCTGCAGCTGGAGTGGCTCCTGGGTACCTGGGAATCAGATGAACCAGGGGAGGGATCCTTCCACTCCATAAATCCCTTCCGCTACACAGAGACCCTGCACTTCTCCCATGTCGGCCAGCCGGTCATCAACTTCATGTGGGTTTGACTGGAGCAAGGACACCTGAAAAGTTGAGGGAAGGAAGAAAGAAAGAAAGAAAGAAAGAAAAAGAAAGACAGAGATGTTCATATTGAAGCATGATTATTGTGAAACGAGCTTCTTAGGATAGATTTTTACTTTAAAATTTTCATGTCAGACAAGATACTTGGGCTTAAGCTATTCATAAGTTTGTAGAAGCAATTTCAAATTTTACTTAAATAGTCACTTATGGGTTTTGTGTCATTTTATTCTTATTCCTACTGAATTGAATTTACCCTCTGTTTTCAAATTTCAAATATGAAATTGCTGGTGAATTAGTCTTTATTCATTGCTATAAATATGCAGTATATCCCAGTGGTGGAGTTTAGGATATGCATAGTTATACAAAACAAAAATACCACCTTTTTTCTGGGCAGTTTAAATGCTGATATATGTATTCATACCCACTGCTGCAGCTACAATCACTCCAATTCACTTTTCTTTAGTTCATCCAACTTTATTGTCATATTGTGTTAACAGGTTTAATGCGTTTCATGCTACAAGTAAGAAGCCCCTGCACAGAGAGTGTGGCTTCATACGACTGCAGCCGGGAACCAACAGAGTGGCATTCATCATCGCACAGAACTCAGGTAGCAACGTGCATGCCACTCGCCATAACCTTATTGCTTATATTTGGGTTGATAAATTCTCTGGGGAAGTCACGAATATGTCATTTTACAGAAATATATTTTGCAACATGTTTCACATTCAGTGCATCAGAAGGTGCTTTTTCTCTGCACCCTGTCAGCAGACTGTCCAGTTTAGTCACATTTTGCACAAAGGCTTGCCAGAAGTATGTATGCATGCAATCAGACCCATCTGTTTCTCGCTCTGTATCTCTTTAGTTGTGAATTTTATTTTTCACATTAGATCTTTCTCAAAAATGGATTCAAAAAATATTAGTGGAAACAATTGGAGGCTCTTTTTTTTTTTTTGCAAAGATGGAGACTGAATGTAGTTAGTTCCTACTGACAAAGCACAATACAATTCCTCATGCGTGAACTCAGTGTGCCGGTGTGACTTCCTGTGCAGGCCTGGTGGAAATCGAGGAAGGAGAGCTGACAGGGCAGCAGCTGAACCTGCAGAGTCTTGCTTTGGCCAGAACCTCCTTCGCCAAGGAGCCGCACGTCCAGCAGGTCAGACTGAACCTGAATATGAATAAATGTATTCGATGCGACTGTGTTTCAAGTGTAAAGCACACACAGAATTTTATCAGCAACATATATATATTTTTTTTGTTATTAACAAGACAACACCTGCAGTTTTCCCCACTCCACACCAGTGACCTGGTCGACTCTTTTCTCTCCCTCAGATTTCTCGAGTGTTCCAGCTTCGTCCAGATGGAAAGCTCGAGCAGACAGTTTCCATGGCAACAGACAACCAGCCACTGATGCAGCACTTGCACATCACCTACCATCGATCATCTTGACCCAACAGAGAGGCAGCGCTAAGATACATACAAATATCTTGGCCTGGGATTTCAAGTGTTGCCAGAAATAGGGGCACTGATCAGTAGTCAAAGGTCAGGCTGGCTGACAGTATAAACTAGTTTATGATTTAAGAGTAACTCTGGTGTCAGATGGGAATGCCTGTTCTAATTAAGATATTTAAAATCAAACTTAACCAACAAAATTAATAATAATAAATGTAAGTGAATAAATGTAAGCTGTTCTCAACCTGGAGCATTGGCTAAAACACAGCTAGAGCATCTTGTGGGCATTTTTTTGGAAGCTGCAGTGGGCCAGATGTACAAAGCCCACCGTTTTACATTCTTATCTATCATACAGAGTAAAGCATCCTAACAGCCATATTTTCTCTTGTCCGCATGGGGGATTTAAAAGAAAAAAGACCTGCAAAAGCAAAGCTGAAGTTGCACTAAGAGATGGACTGACCTGTATCTTGTCAAGTTCAAAGAATGTCAGAAATCTGAAAATTTTGAGTTGTATTTGTTTGACAATGCAATGTCCAATGTCTAACACTGGGTTGTTGATTTATGCTGATCTATGTTGTCCAGATATTTAATATTTGAGATGTAAAGCTTATGAAACACTCATATCAGGCAGAGGCTTGGAGTATTTGGTTGTGTGCCCATCTGCCTTTCTGCAACTACAAAGTTCATGAATGCTGGTTTCTTAACTTTGTGTCAGCATCCTGTTACTTTTTTTTTACCATTGCATTAATAAACTGTTAAGGCTCCATCGTGCTCAAGCTGCCTGACAGTCAGATCGGTGTAATAAAATAATCAACAAAATGTCCATAGGTGTGGATCATGTTAAAAGTTTATTCTGGACTTTTAAAAAAAATGCTCAGACACACATACTTATAATTTAACATTGTGAATGTGACCACAAACAGGCATACTATACATTCAATCACTCTGAGAGCCATTGAGGTGGCTTTGTGTACACTGCAATGGCTCCAGTTAATAAAATCATAAATAAACTATTTACAGATTAAAAAGGAAATTAATATCAAAATACGCAACAACACGTATGTAGCATTCCTCAACCCATGAGGTCTTTGGCCGTATGCAATCTCTGAATGTGAGCCTGATCTTGCAGAAATCGGGACACTGAGATTCATCACATTGTTCAATCTCTAAAATTGAAGTGAACAGTTTTCAGTGGGACTACTTTGGCTCATATTTGGAAAGGAAAGCTCCATGTGCTGTGGTAGAGCACATGAAGCTTGAACACATGAAATGTAACTGGTTGATACTAGCTGGTACTGCTTTTTGGCGTAAAGCCATTCCTTATTTGAAATACCTTTGTTTTGCCAAGTTATAGCAATCCTAATCAGACTGATAAGACGGAGTACATTTGACCTTTGTGGTCATGTAGTTGCTGATCACGGGTTAGGAAGGTAAGTGCTGAGTGAAAAGTGCTGGCCAGTAACATTTGTTCATACGGGCATGTAGAAAACTCAAGCCCAGATCAACAGCTTTCATTAGAAACATGATAATTATCATAACTGTTAAACTGTTTTCCCTGATCTGTTTGAGACAAACTGGAGCATTGAACAGCTTTGTCTCAAAGAGTACGGACAGCCTCCACAGCTTACATTCAATCTCTGGAAAGCTGAAGAGCATTAATACATTACAGTTACAACACTGGAAAACACTGGTTTACTGCATTGATGTAAGCAGTGAGCATATATTTATATTAAAAAAAATAAAGCGCCAAATATTATATGCTTTTGAAAAAACAGGGACTACTCTTTGGATGAAGGGTAATCACTGTTATGGACTTATTTGACACCGAGATAACATGAATTTGATGCTGATGAGACATTTGTTGATGGTCACGCAGCAACAGACTGGTATTTGCTGGTTGGCTCAGTCCACATCAGTCAAGCCGCCATCCGCCTCCGCTTGATCCGTAAGCTTGACATTTCCATCTCACATGAGCGTGACTCCTGTCCGGCCCGTTTTGCTGTTTATGGCTCCTTCATGACACAGACATACAGTGTGGTGAGAAAGTACTTGAAGGACTCGATGGCAGAGGACATCCAGTGCTGCTCAGGGGTGAGATCCTTCCTCACCACGCATTTTGTGATTTCCCCCTAGAGAAAGGACATAGGACAATATTTACTTCGACTGGTTTGCTCAGCTATTAACAAACACATTTATAGG
Organism: Myripristis jacobus; assembly: GCA_900302555.1. Taxonomy (NCBI): domain Eukaryota; kingdom Metazoa; phylum Chordata; class Actinopteri; order Holocentriformes; family Holocentridae; genus Myripristis; species Myripristis jacobus. Next base: position 7,426 of record OMLB01020707.1, read on the forward strand.
CCAAATTCACCCAAAAAACCTGTTATTTATAAAATGAACATCTGCCTCAAGTTTGTTTTTCTGATGCAAATGCATGTAATTTCATGTCATTGAGTTTTTTAACCAACAGAGGGCGATATACACAAGTCCCAGCACAGTGGATGTTTCCATCAGATGAGCCAACAAGAGCCTTTTTAGCAAGAGGAGGACAGAACCACGAGCTGTTGAGCATCCTGAGCCTTACCCATCGCCTTTGCTGCTTTGGATATCTTCATGTTTTATTTCATGAAATGCTGGACACAGTAACTTTAAAGACTATTAGGAAGCTACTACTACTACCTCTACCTTTACTGTCTGTATATATCATTGCAATATTATTGTAGGATTAATGCACATATTTTGGAATAATACAGATTTTTAACAAATTTCTAAAGCTCATGTTTTTATATTTCACATTTCCTTTTGTATTTCTTATAATTTCACTTATGCTACTATTTTTTTTCTCTTGAGAATTTGAGCAACTGCATCTGACCCAATTTCCCCACGGCGATCAATAAAGTATTTCTGACTCTGATTCTGAGTCAATGATGCTGCATGCGGCCATATTAAAGCAATATGATAAGACAGTGAAAGACAAGAAAAAACGACTTTATGATACTGTCATACTATATAATACATCCTTCAAAATGACCAAACTCTTCAAACAGTGATGTAATGTGGATGCTGGGCCTGACTGGGTTAAAATTAGAAAAGGATGATGGGAATGAGTGTATCTAATTATCACATCCAAAAGAAGTTATGGTCAAATCCATAAAATGGTAATGATATCACACGGTATTCAGTACTATGACATAATCATAATACAATGTGCTGGGGGGAGAGGGGGGGGCAGTTTAAAGGAAACAGTGGCTTCTTGACAGGATAGACTTTATAAAATGGTCAAATTTTTAAAGTATCTTCATATTAGAGTTTGTGCAGGTTCTACATTTAATTATTTAGTGTATGACTATTAACAAACTGGGACTAATTTATTAAAAACCAGCAGTGTTTTGTAAAACATATTATCTATTGCATAACCCCTGTAATAGCTTGAGGATGATCTGGAGGAATGGTGTTGTATAAATAAGGACAGATGCATACTGATGATTTCTAATGTGGTAATTGCCTTTTGTAACATCACTTTAAAACAAAGGAGCTCACTATTCAACTACCCCTCCTTCTTGTTCCTTTCCCCCTTCTCTCTTCCTTTTTTGTTCGCTTGCTTCCTCCCCCCCGTCTTCTCTTCTTCCTTCTGTTAAATTAGATATATGCACATTGATTACAGCCCTTTCGTCACACCAACTCGGGTGTTACAGCCCTGCTCACATGACCGACTGACATTTTGGCTTTTATTTCATAACATCTTTTGCATTTATTTTCTATATGCCAAAACCTTTTTAATCTGAAAAGTGTGTCATCGAGAGTGTGTGATCATGGTTAATGCTTAGGCCATATACTTTTTAACTTTCAACTGTTAATTTTTGCAGTTCCTACGCAAACATAACTATCACACCATATGGATGATGTTTTTGGGTTTTTTTTATTTCATGCCTCAAAATGTTGCGCATGTATCGCGGGCAGAAAGTGTGATGAATAAAAACATGCACAGCTGTCACTGACCCAGCCTCCCCGTCTCTTCAGCCAAGGGACCAGGAACTTGCGGACGAACTGGCCCAGAATGTCCACTATGATGTGCACTGTGGCCGACTGGCCTTGCCTCACACAGTCCACGGCAAGGGCCCCGGCCACTGCGTACATGGACACCACCTTCCCCCACGTTATACCTGCAGACGGAGGAAGACAGAGAGAAAAACACCTGGGAGTTAGTGTGCTGTATCTTAACATGTGTGTCATCATGCACGGGAACTCATGTTCATTGCCACTGTGTTGCTGAAATTCACAAAATACGATATGGATAAAGGAGCACTTTGCTTTAAGTACAAAAACAATATTTCCCCACTTGTTCCTTGTGTATTCTATCCATCCAGATGGTTTCCGTGGAATTTGGAAAGGTTTCCAGCGTGATGTCAACCTTTCCCGTCCCCGTTCACCCCTCTACAGCAGCAGCTCTTTCCAAACGCAATCAGTATGTTTGCATGTACACTATTTTTCCACTATTATTCAGAATATGACAATAGCCAATATTATTTGGGGTTTAGGAGCATTCTGTGGTCATGTATACAGCGCATTCGGAATATGCGCCTCAATCAGGGCTCTTAATTACAGTTTGCGAAACATGGCGTCTTGTTTGTTTACGGTCCACTCTGTGGGTTGTAAACACAACAGAAAGACAGCTACTTTTAAGCATTATGAATGACTTGGATATCAGCTGGTTTCTGGATATGCAAAAGTATCACGACACCAACCTCTTCAATAAGGTGGTCGAATGAATGAAAGATGGAGGCTGTGTTCACACGGTCGAACAAGCTGGGGTATGCACGGCTTCATGGACTCAGGAATATTAGTGGAATCTTTATTTTTATTAGCCATGTAAACAGCTTAGCAGGAATATTATAGTCTCCACTGGTAGATCTGTAGCTGACCTTATGGAGGGGGCAAGGAAAACAGAATATTCTTATGGGAATCATATTAAGAGATACATCATATTATCACATTTTAAATAGTCCATCAACTTTTGGTGCAAATTTCAAATCAGGCCATGCATCAATATCTACCGCTATAGTTTCTGATACGTGCTGATCTCTCCTCTCTGCTGTGACTTAACACAAAGTATGTAGGGCAAGCAGTGAACCTTGAACTGAAACAAACTGTAAATACCAGGTTTGAGTCAACAGGCCAGCTCATTTGTGTTTAAATGCAGCTGATAAGACATCTTGCCGTGTTACAAGACAGCAGTCGGCTATAAAGGCTGAAACTGATCAGTTTATGGTGTAGGGAAGTCATCAGGGCCCCACACAGTGTAGCTAGCTTTATTTTTTGCATCCTAAAGCAATCACAAAGTCAAAATGAAGGCATCTCCTTCTTCCTCTCTTACATTTATCTCACTGAGAAGCCAGTTGACCTCAAAAACCATCAAGTCTGATAATTAAGAACATCCTGCCATTTCTAAGTACGGTTTCCGGGGCAGTGGGGATTGTTATGACAACTGTAAGTGATGCAACACGAGGGCTAATGGCATTAACCTCCTTTAGGCCAGCCTGCATTGCCGGGGCCAGCCGTAGTTGGTACTGGCTGGAAGGGGATAGGAGCTCTGGGCAAGCTTAAACAAGATAACTATCCATGGAAGCCGCAAGATCACGTCATGTCTCACTGCCTGCTGAGAAGCAGGCCGAGAATAGAGACAAGATTGTCAGGGATCAAGGAGGAGAAGAGGAGGGAGGAAAGAGAAAAGAACAGAAGTGGGAGGCAGACAGAGATTAATGAAGCATAGGCGAGCAATTCTGCCTTTCTTGAGGGGGACTACATTTCAGACGACCATTAATTCCCTCCCAATAAATATCTAACTATGACATATGTTGTAGCTGGATTCGCTAAGCATACACTATTGTGTGCCCGATCATTCCCATATATGGAAGTCATGTGTTCAGAGACTTCATAGTGTGCAGTTTTCATTTACAGTGTCTTAATTAGCTTTATGCTCAAACACATGGAGCCATGATGAGCAATCACAGTACCAAACGTGTACCTTGAAAACAACTTTGGATGGCAGGGCCAAAAAAACAAGCTCACATGAAAAACTGTTTTTTTTCTATTTATATCCAGTTTTCAACCCTCGCATCCCAGAAGGCTTGGTCAGCTTGGGTCCATAACTTTGTTATCGTTCAGAAGGAATCCCACGCTGTTCCAAAAATGACCCTCTCGTGACGTAAGAGCAGGCACAAGTCAAGCCAGAACACAGGCATGAAAATTATATTAAGCGAGTCTGGGTTTTTTTTTATATGTTTTTTCCTGGAACTGTGCCAAAAATGTAGCTCTTGTTCCTTGCACTGTGTCCAGGTTATTTAATCTATCCCCACAGGCTCATAACATATAGCTATTCATGTGTCAGATGTTCTTGCTGCTAGAGATACTATAGAAAGTTTGCAGTAGTTACACTGTGTGCCAGACATTATGTGACAGAGACTGAAATGCATATCAAACAACACAAAGACGTCCAGTTCTCAAACCAAAACACGTCTTTTACCTCCGATCTGGTGGCATGAGGGATTTGTTTACATCCAAGTGTACAATTAATCAAAGAAGGAGACCATTATTTGTAATGCAATGAATACAAAGATGTGATATGTAAGAAAATGTAATCATCAACCAGCGGCACATGCAGCATCACTATTTTTCCAGTGGACTAGTATGAAACGACATTGCAAAAGCTCCCACTGGCTGATGAAATTGTGATTTCAAATCAGTGAAAATATAGATATTGGATCCAAAAAGCTTTGGTTTCTTGGGCCCTATCTGCCTCTGTGCTGTAAATTGCCTTCAATTCAAAATAGGAAAGTAGAAACAGAGAATAGTTTTGGTTTGATGGTGCAAGACATAGGAAGCCTACTATTAAAAAAATAAATAACCACAACAGAGCACTTGTTGACACATACCAAGCATCTTTTCTGTACAAAGGGCATGAAATTATGATATAGTGCTCCCAAAATCTAGATTGCTCATATTAGTAAATCCACACGGAGTTGAACGAATATCCACCCCCCAAAAATGCAATCTGCTCAGGCAATGTGGGAATGTCTAAACTAAGGATCTCTGAATAGCAACGATAAACTAGGACCCAGTGATACTTTTCAGACGAAGGATTCTCTGTTGTAACAGATCATCACTTCACCTACGTAAGATCTGCACCCACACACTATTAATGAATGCGCCTCCTAGCCAACCAAAATAGTTTGGCAGAAAAATGCTGACGAAAACCTGTTGAGTCACAGGAACTGCCTTCATTGGTAATCTCTACCTGGGGCGAGTGGATCTGCTTCTTCAGCTGATCACTACATGCTTGGCCTCCAGCACTCAGTCTGCTGGATGAGTGTCACCAACACCTTCACCTTCAGAACAGCTGTGTACCTGTTGAGAAGATCTCCGTTGCCACAGCGATGAATGCATCCGATACCATATTCTCCATGGCAACAGAAATGTTGAGCTGCCGTGCCACGTTCCTGTACAAACCCGGCTGCATACACTCCAACTCATCGCCTAGGTAACAGTGGGAGAGCGCAGAAAGGGAAAAAGAAAGAGGAAATAAATGGTTATTAGGAAGATGACAGCTCTTCTGGAGGAGCGGGGCAAAACCTAAAATAAAGGCTGAACTCAACATGCAGATTCTGTCAAACACTCTGTTAAGCAAACTCTCATGCCATCTTGCTTCACTTTGTTGCAGTGGTGGGTGAGGCACTCAAAGTAATATTCCTTACCCCACCCTAAATGCATGCATTGAAACCACACCCCACACCCCCACCCACACACCAATACCCATTGTAAAACCATACATTTGCCAACGGCCACACCTCTCAGCTGAAAGTTCTTAAAACCAAGCTTGAAATTCAAGTTGAAGTCAAAAGTTGACTTTTTCTTAAAGAAGATGCCAGATGTAATAACCAGGTGCAAGCAGGTAACCCATACAAATTCAAACGTTTAAATGGTACTGAGGTATCAACAAGCATACTGTAGCCCTACAAAAAACACCTTACCATTTGCACCAGTGCTTGTGCTGCCGTAGCTTACAAAACTGTAAAGATATCCGCCTCGGTGTAAATGTGAAAATCATTCTTGGAATCGGCCTGAATTTTGAGAAGTGAGTCTTAAGAGTTGCTCATACTGCTTTCTCTCATTTGAAACACAACAATTGATCACTCTAAGTTTGGGAAGGGGAAGGGGGTGTCTCAGCTATCTATCTATCTACTAGATTCTAGATATTTTTTAACAACTAGTTCAGAATGGCTTTTAACCATCCTGGATCCAGCCCTCATGAATTGCCACGGCCACATTTTAAAAATTTCGAGTCCCACTGAATTACAGCGTGATACATGAGGTCCGGAAACCTGGCTAACTTTTACCAAGCCTGTCATGTTTATCACTTTACACGGGCCTCCCAAACTGACATGAATTTCAATTACTTAAAAGCAACAAATAGCTTGTGTCTTACTTTTTAAGTGTACTGAGTTTGCAATCCCCCTTATCACAAGACTGAAGTATCACATCTGCATATTGGCCTACAGCTCTTTTGCAATCAGAGATCCAAATCCACCCTGCCAGAGGAAGTACATCTACAAAACTCTGCATCTTCTTTTAAGAAAGTTGAATGTATTTAACTTTTAACTTGATTTCACACCCATTACTGTTGGTGTGTTTGTTGTTAATACAGCACTGTCTCTAAATTCTTGACAAAATTGGTGCTAAGGAGCTATTGCTGAGTCAGTGGTGGAACACTTCCGTTTAGCTATGTTCCTTTTATTGTAAAGCGTGTTTCTGACTTTGAGCAATAAATACAGGCTGTCCATAAAGTCTCTTTACAATTTAACAAATTTATTACAAAAGCAAATGAATAGACAAATATGTGGAAATTATTACAAAATGAGGAGTAGATATTGAAGGGGTTTTTTTTGCATCATTTAATACACCTCTATATGGGCACCATTAGTTGCACGAAGCACATCAAGATGGTACTCGATTTCTTGCCATGTTCGCTGTAGCATAGCCTCATCAATGGTGGCAATGGCATCAGTGATCTTTTGCTTCAGGTCATTGATGTCCAGTGTGATTATAAACTTTGATAGCCACTGAGTACATAGAACAAAATTGTAAAGAGACTTTGTGGACACCCTGTATTTTAACACTAAAACAAAACAAATAAGACCAAGTTTATCCACTGTAAGTAACATGCAGTAATACAATTCTGGTCCTCTTTCTGTCTCTCTGTAGTGCTCAGAAAAGGTGTCTTTAATGGAGAAAGCTGTAAAGGCACACAGGTCATACACTGACATGGTGAGTACTATTCAAAGCACCACTTAAATGTTTTAAAAAAAAAAATTTGTAATTATTCCTTGGCATTTCTGCTTTTTATTTGATAGTCACAGTAGAGAGAGACAGGAAAGGCAGGGGAGAGAGAGGGGATGACATGCAGCAAATGGCCTGGGGTCAGATTCAAAAGCAGGACGCTGCGATCAGGACTCAGCCATAACACATGGTACATGCTCTTATCTGGTGAGCTACTGGGGCACCACTAATCATTTCATTTTAGTCTGTGGAGGCACATTGTATTACTATCATAAAGACCACATTTACACTGCCTGGTACAAGTAACACTTGTGAGGTTTTTTGCTCACATATGGACGTGTATCATGACCATGTAACCAGGATAAACACATAAGCAGGTAAGCAGAGGAATCAGATGTGAGTCACTTTTAAGTACTTTTAAGTAAATATAAACAATTTTAGGTTAAGTTGTACCTGTATGTAATTCCACCGAAAAAGCTACATTGAGCAGTATTGCATGCATTTTTACAGTAAAGTGAAGCCTTGCAATGTGAGTCATCACTGTGGGTCTTCTTTCCACCTTGCTATTTACATCCAGTCTGTTGTTATTTCTTGGTTTGAACTTTCTAAATTTCTATATCCATCCAAATAAGCTTCTCCTCTGTCCGCTTCTTCAGCTTAGCTTAGAAGAAGTTTCAAAGCAGCTTAATTTGTAGCTTAAAGTCTGTAGCTTCACCACATTTTCAAATTGGAGGTCAAAATTGTTCACAAATTAATCCAAGTAATCCAACAATAGCCTTGGGACAATTAAGTGTATCCCTCATTTTCATCCCCCAAACATTTTTTGCCTTAACCTTCAATTTCGTATAAGCTATCTGCTGTGAACAGAAACAGTTTCAGTTCTCAATAGCTTCTTGTAGGCAGAAATCACTTAGTACAGGTTTAAGATACTTGACTAATACCAGCATCCCACCTATTTGAAATAGTTTGTCATCCCAGTTAAATGTCCAAACCAGTGTATTTCATGAGTTCCTCCTTAAGAGCTTGTCTTTTCCTAGCCATGTTCTTGACATAACCACACACAGTGGTTGATTTTCTAACAACATGTTTGGTCAGGAAACAGAATAGGGTTCAAGAGTGTTCACTTTGGCAGATATCACACAGGAAGCCTTGCCCACATGCAGTCAAAGCCGCAACAGTCTCCAAAGTAGCCATTCCCAGAGTTTCCTAATACAAAGTAAACCCAGTAAAAAGGGGGATTTTATTATTTAGTATTATTATCGACTACTGTCTTCATATCTCGCTTGTTGGAACTAGCGAGACTTATTTATTTTAAGATTAACATTCACTTCCCCTCTTTCCCCATTCACCCACTTGACCTCATCTCACCCTCCATCCCTCAGGCAATCCGTGGCCAGGGCATTGACAGACACCTTCTGGGCCTTAAGATGCAGGCTGTTGAGGACCTAGGCTCCGTGCCTGATATCTTCAGGGACACCTCCTACGCTGCAGCAATGCACTACCGTCTCTCCACAAGCCAGGTAGGAGCCAGGGTTGCATCCATAAAATGAAGCATTATCAAAAGTAGCATTATATTTCATTACAGTGCTAGTATACTTCTTATGACATAGTGCACTGAGATCAACACAGGTGAGAAAATGGTTGCCTACCTTCAAATGGGAGTCAGTTTTGCTCGGCAGTCCTTCAGATTAAAAAGATCAAGGACTTCAGTTTACACTCATCATTTTGCTCTGATTTTCAACACTGACAAAGTCGTCATAGAAGAAGAACAAACACCAGTTTGCGGCTAAAAATAGCCTTGTGAGACAAAGATATGGTGCAGTCAGCTTGTGTATTTGCCATCTGTGATTGGAAGTGTGTAACATACAGTGGCCTCTTCTGCAGCTTTTTTGTAATTTGTTCAACCAGGCATGGCACACGACAGCTTTGTTCACTTTCTATTCTCTCTTTCTTGACTGGAAAAAGTAAAAATGACTTCCCAGTGGCTCTTTTTCACATATATGCACATACACACATCACTTGCTGTAGGAAGACAATGACTGAAGTAGATCAAGCAGGTTAAGGGGACTTGGATACACTAGAAAAGTAATTTATGACACAAGTAACTCATGGAAGTTATTGGACATTATATATTGAAAACTGAATGACTTAACTTGTAGAGTAAGTATGTCGCTTGCCATCAGATGAACTGAGTGGTATTTGGAAAATGCTTTATTTGACACCATGACCAAAACTCTTAACCTTAACCAATCACTGCCTGCTCTAATTCCAACCCTCTTCCAAATTCTCCAACAGGTGCCAGCCAAAACCGACTGTGTGATGTGTTTTGGCCCTGTTGTACCTGACGGCTACGCAGTGTGCTACAATCCCAAGAATGATCACATCAACTTTGCAGTGGCATCTTTCAACAGCTGTAAAGAAACGGATGCAGCGCGCTTGTCCCAGGCCCTGGGGGATGCACTGGTGGACATGAGGACGCTGCTGGAGCAAACGCCAAAAGCCAAACTGTGAAGCCAGCCCAGACTTAGATAACTTTATCATGGCTGATATGGACAGTACAGGAGTTAATCACTCAGACTAGACTCCATGCTAGGAATACCACTTTCAGTCTGTGAAGCCACTGCTTTCATGGTGAAAGCCATTTAGATGACTAACATTTGCTGATACAAGACTGCCAAACTTCAACAGACTCAGCTGATGGTATTTAATTGTATTATTGCTATTATATACTTCTGTCTTAGAAAAAACAGAAGGTGCAGTGTGCCTTGTTTCTTTTGCAAAGGGTTTACATTGAAATACAGCACATAGTGAGGTGTTACCTCTATTAAAGGACCATACCAGTGATTTTGAATGTTTGGCCCATTTACTGCAGTTTCTTCAGTGGTTTGTTGCATTTTACTTTGCAACAAGCCATTTTGCAAATCATGCAGGGGTACTAAAGATTTCACAACAGGTAATCAACATCCCTCCATTTTCAAATTTGAATTCTTGGTTGAAACAGCCACCTTATAATGTTCTGCTTCTGTGACTGACAAAGTCATCACCATTTATAAACCACAGAACTGATAATTGGCTGTGGAAAGCAAACGTTTCCATGGGAACTGTTTTCTGGTGGAAGGACCATTTCACTCTGCCAAACATTCAAACAATCAAAACACAACAGTGCTGCTGCTTTTAGGAAAACTAATGTGGATGACTTTATTACAGTGATGAAATACTGGTGTGAAGAAAGTTTGTAGTCTCTGAAAGTTTTCATATTGTAGTGGAATGAATAGAAAGCAATGGCTGGATAAAAAGAAGGAAAAATGATGTTGGAGTTCTAAAATATGACGGCTGGATTTGGGAAGAGATTGGCAGAAATGTGAAGTTCATACATTCTATACACTATATTCCACTAAACTAAAATCACTCTTGTGGTCCTTTAAACTGCATAATAGAGATCATGGTCCTGGTTTTCCAATTTTTTTTTTGTGCAGGCCAGTGAAACTGTTGTACCAATGAAATTCAATAATTGTGCATTTTTGCAGAAACTGTTGAATATACTTGAAGGAAAATTGCATATTGCAGGGAATGACATGTAAAGGGTTGGTGATGTTCTACAACTTGTTCAACACTTCATGCCAAATTTTCTCTTTTACTACTAAATTTAATAGTAAATTAAATACAAAATTTTGAATCCCTTTTGTCTCTCTGTTTAAATGTGCAGTAGCGTTTACCGTGAGACAGATTTTGCTGAGCAGCCTTTATCTAAAACTAAAGTACACCTGGAAGTGGCCCAGCACAGTCAGTTCCACTGAGGCAGGGTCGGGTTAAATGTTTTGTTCGATTTATTTATATATCAGGCAAAATATGAGATTGTAGGTGGAAAATACTCTGAACCAATGGTGTATTTACCCAGTGATATCAGAGATAGTCTGTAGAGAGATAGTCCATCTTCCACCTCTCAGATTGTGTGAGGGGCGACGTAGAGCACTAAAACTGGGCTAAACAGAGTAAAATGAACAGCAGTCGATGGTATTTTCCCAGAAAACCAGCTCTCAATTATAATTTGTCATTCTAATTTTTTTAACTGTGCTTTGGTGAAAATGAGCACTCACTGGTCAAGACAGATACACAGATACATGATGTAGTGATCACTGCATAGCATTTACGCCCACTGACCGCCATATCTTGACTCTGTTTAACAAGTGCCCAGCTCTGTCTCTGATGGTCAAAAAAATTTACTTTTTTCTGTCTCACAGCATTGTCAGCCATCACTAATGTTTAGAAATGGCACTGCGCCCATCTGTCTGCAAAATCTTTGTGGTCATATTGGGTGCTGAAAGCTGCTCATGCATTAATTTGATGAATTTACTGTGTATTTTTTTTTTTTTTTTGAAATATAAATCAGTTTCTTGAGGATTATCAAAATACTCAGAAGTCCAAATCCTTTGATGCAGGTTACCTTCCCAAACACATAGCTGTGAACAGCAATGAACCTGAGATGACTTTATATATTGTGTACCTATTAGAAATGACAGTTCATGGTACATACAGAAACCTCAGCATATCTTTAATTTTTAAAAACACTCTGTAGAGGGTCAGGCAAATCAACTTGTAGGAAGGAATATTTATACATCTGGTTCCATAGTAGCTACACATGCATTCAGATTTTCTCCACACTGACATGTGCTAAAAAAGAAGGCTAAAAAGGCTTTAAATGTTTAACTATTTTATTTTAAATTATAATCTATAATTCATTTATTTGATTATTTTTATTGTAAATAGTTTATTTATGGGGTTTTTTTTGCGCTGAGTGAACTGTCCCTTTATATTCCATATTTCAGAGTCCAGTTAACCATTACATTACAACCATGACTTGGTTGGCATGTTCATCTGTGCCCTGCTCCTAATTCAAATATTTCTCACTTGAAGACAGTGAATGACTTTACTTCAATTTTTTGATATTTGTTTCCAGTATTTTTTTTTTACGTTTGCAATTCTGTGTGGCCTCATTGGACCCAGTGCATCTATCAGTAATATATGTCAAATAAGTGCTAGTACTCTTTAATCTGTATGTGTAAAAACAGACAAGTAGGCTGACTTGTAAAGGTCAAATCAGTTCACGCTGGTTAAATTACAGGTAGTAGGGTGGCTGTTATAGAGCAGCAGATAGAATTACAATACTGACTAAGAAGCTGGCAGAATAGTCTTTTTTAAAACATAATTTGTAGTGGCTATATGTAGGCCTTTTATGAAAAAAAATTACAACATGGCCTGCCACAGGATACCTAAACAGGACATTTTGTATTTTACTATTCGGTGTCTACATACCAAAGAGTGGATAAGCTCTGGTTGGAAAACACTTCATAGAAGCTCAGGTGTCGACTGTATTTTTTAACTATGGAGGGCAGTGATACACAGAGAGGTGCGTTTGGTCTGCCTACATTCAAATAGTAGAAGAAGAGGTTTCCCTCTCACCAAAGATGGTTAAGGAAGGGTGAGAGTGTGAACTCCGAGCAAAATCCTATCTATCTATGGACATAATGCGATGACTTTATATGTGCAGAGGCTACACTAATTGTTAACAGGAAAAAACAAAAGGACCGGGTTGATGTTCTGCTATTAAAACCAAATGACATACACAACTTCATTTCGACAGTTCTGCAGCCAAATTTATACAGTTTTAATGGCCTTGTAAACACCAAATGGTATCGCTACTTTCAGGTCGCACCCATTGACAAAATGTGATTTCGAGTAAATACATTGAGCCAAAATGTTTTTGAGATCCTATATGCAACGTATTTCAAGTATGTTGCGCAAACAACGTAGTTTTATTGGCTGAATTTCGCCGACTTGTGCTTATTTCCGAGGAGCTGACGGAAGTAGCGAGAGAAATAGAGAGCACCATCTCGCTTCTCCATCTCGTCTCTGGTGTCACGATGGCGGAGACGGAGCAGCAGTCAGGTAAACCGCCGAGCCAATTCAATGCCTCTCCTTGTCGTCAGCAAATCCCACATTGTAATTGCATTTACATTTAAAAAGACGAGTAGCGTTAGCAGCTGCTGCATCATTATCGGGTAATTTAGCGAGGTAGCTACTTGCTGGAGTAGATGTCATGTTGCTGCTGTCCGCACCGGCAGAGCTAACAGCCAGCTAGCTAACTTCTCAAAACAAAATGACTAACGCAACACAGCTGAAGTCAGCTCTGCAACCCAGGGACCGCCTAGTTAGCAACAACTGATAGTTAAATGAAGAATTAGTTGTAAAGTAACATCACTGAGGAGTCAAAATACTCCCAGTTGTGCTAGCAGTGGTAGTATTAGCGTGAAGGGTGAATTAGCAAACGACAGTGTGGTTGTGGCGACGCAGTAATTGTTTTGACAGCCTGCATTACACGACGTGTTTGTGTGGCTTTTTTAACTGTTATGTGGGGCGATGACCACTTTAATTGTTATCGGCTACGTAAACACATCAACAAGACCTGTTTGTGGGGTATTCTGGTACACTCTGTGTATAGTAAACCCACCAAGCTTTACTTTTAAAAAATATATCATCTTTATAGTTGGGTAATACTGGTCTCCGCTCTCTACACTGTTTTTTGGGGGAAGGAAATGGTGGAAATAGCAGCAGATGTGCCTGGCCAGGTCTGTTTGAAGAAAGGCAGGCACTGATGCCCTCGTTATTTCACCAGGACATCAGTGATATTTGATGGTTGAAATCAGTCATCATCAGGCTGACTGGTGGGCATGCTCCAAAGTGCCAGAGGAAGAGGTGGTTGTTTCTTGTGTAGTTACTCCCTCCACCTCACCACTGCATGTAGCCATGTGTAAAACGTGTCCTAAGTATTTATATTTGATTGTATGTGTATTTTCTGGAATATTTTATGCATTTTGTTGTAATTTCCTTGTGTTTTATTCATTCACTCATTCATTCATTTTTACTATTGCTGTGGAAATTTTTAACTAGCTGCCTTTTCACACATTTGTGGGAGAAATCAAGTGAATTTGGGCAGTTTTCCAAGAGTTAAATTGTTTCAATGTCATACTTGAACACTGACAACATTGCAGTGAGACTAAACCTGAGAGAAGAAAATGTTAAAATGATCCCTTATACGTTTTCTGCCTTCTCACATTTTCTAGTGAATTAAATTACAGTGAAATGAAGCTTTGAGGACCCTCTGGGAGGCCCTCAAAGACCTCCGGGCATCCTCGGACTCCACATTGAAAACCACTGGATTATATTACTAAAAACAGTTTGGCATATTAGTGACTGTCATGTACAGGGGCTAGAGAGGCACCATTTTAGAACAGTTGTAAATGTAGGCTACTCATCCCAGCACCTCCAGGTAGATGAAGACACTTGGGGAATCACTTTAGGATACAGCAGTTATCTAACTTCTGAAGTGCTATTTCACTGAGAAACAAGAGTTCTATAATCATATCAAGTTGAGGAAACAACATGGAAATGCATGCGTCAGGATTCATCAGCCATTCTCTCTTACACAGATTTACATCTTCACCAAAACTATGATTTATGCCTCGTATGTCAGAGATTCCTTAAACCCAAGGAATGGCAAAGTCCTCACATCTAATACAATATGCCACCAAACATTTAGGTCTTCTTTAGATCCTCTATATATCTGCTACATTTCTGGGGACAAAGTAGAGCTCTGACTGAGAAGATAGGGAACAATGGTCCTGATTATCTCCAAATTAATTAGTTGTATATTAAGCGAGATTACGATTATAGCCATGGTGATAGCAATAGTGAAAATTCACAGTTATTGCATTCCAGTTAATACTCCTGCTGTGTCAGTGCAGTCTTGTCTTGGAGCTGCTAAAAAATGCAGAAAACCCAAATTTGGGCACTAGGATGTAGCAGAGGAAGGAGCAACCTACAAACCTAACATCTATGCTACACTCAAAACAAAATAAGTATTCCATACTTTCAGTAAATTGTGTTTACTATATTACTGCAACTTTATTTAATAAGCTTTGTTTGAAGATGATTAAAAAATTAAATGTTTAAACATATCTATTGGAATGCAAAATGGAGTTGCAGGATGAAAGTCTGCCAGAGTGCAGCAGACCATTTGAAGTAGACCAGCAGGGGGCGGTCTTACAGTGTCTCACTGCTTTTTGTGATAATTGTGCAGCCCCAGTGCAAAGACACACCTTCACCCCCTTGTTTTCTTAACTTCCTGTTTAGCTGTGATGGTTTTACAATGTAGGGAATGAATGGAGAGAACACTGCTCAGATGATTTTGTGTGTGCTTAAGTTGAAGTTTACTCACACGGCCCTTAATGCAAGACATTTGCACTATGTGAGCATTATTACATCCATAGTAGGGCTGAACAGTTAATCAAAACATTATCAAAACTGTAATATGGCCAAGTGCAATATCCAAATCGCAGGAGCTGGAGTTTTCTAAGGGGCAAATGTATGACAAAACATTTTTGTAATTAAGTTTTATGGTGCTCCTGAGATTCCTTGGCCTACAAATTATATTTTCCAGATGTAAGAAAACATGTTTGTTTGGTGCAGACCCAGCAAAAGTCAGTATCATTTTAGTAGGATTTTAAGTGAAAATGAAAATGCAAAAATTATCATTCCTACTTAAATTGTGAATCAATAGTCGATTGAAGTCCATCCACTTTTTGTATGCTCATTGCTCATGTGGGCACATGGGTGGGCTTTATTAGTGGACACCCTGGTGGAATGTGCATTTGCACATCTGAGCTGAAATGACATTGCTTTTTTCATCAGTCAGTCTATAAAAATTGTCTACACTTTGAATTTTCAGGGTCCTCCCCTGAGGATGATGCATCTAAAGTCCCGGCCAGTTTCACCTTTATGGTGCCCAAGAAAGAAATCAGCATGGTTCCTGACATGGGCAAGTGGAAACGGTCTCAGGTAGGCTACAACCTGTTGCTTTGTTCAAATGACCTGAAATGTTTTTTTGCTTTCCTCTGCTTACTTATGACTTTCCATGTTAACAAAAAATTGCACAGGGTATATGCTGTACCAGTTGAGCCACCAGGGCAAGCCTAGTTCTCAAAAATACCAAAAGCAATATTATACATCTCAGATTCCACCAGCCCTGGCCCAATCAGGGATGATTTAAGGAGGCATTTAGCAACAAAGAAATTACTCAGTAAACACACAGAATAGTGTTGGCCAGAGGACTTGGCTCATTTATTAAGTCAAACGAGATACAGTAAAATGGTGGTGAAAGAAGGTAGTACATCAAAAGACTGCTGAAGAAAGGAACAGTTTTCAAACTAAACTTTTCAACCAATCAACTCAAACAGTGTCGTCTTCCATCGCTTTGGGCTTCTTGATACACTTTGTCCTCTTCTGCAGTTTGCAGCTCCTTCTCTTTTCCCTCTCTCTAAACTGAAGCCCCTCTCACACATGCTCTGAACTCCGCACCTTACACTGACATTAGCTGGACGAGCTCTATGCATCAACATAAATGTCCGCATCAGTTGTTTCGCACTTGATCCTCCCAGATCCCCAGTTCTAAGTCCACAAAACATTCGGCTGAGCCCTTGTGTGAATAGAGCAGGAAATTGTCCGGAGCAGTCACAGTGAGGGAGTGGGCATGTTGATGATGATTCTATCATATGACCAGCATGAAACCAGAGGAGTACAAAGATCCGACAGTGAAGAAGGCTCATTTACACAAAGAAGGTGCAAAAGAAAACAAGAACAGTCATCATTACAGCTGAGCCCGTCGCCTCCCCCGCAAACTTCGATGTGCTGTAAACAAAACACTGATCTCTGCAGTGTACTTTGTGTGTCATGTTCCACCTTCTGCACACTCTAGCTCTTGCCTAAACCATACCTTACCATGTGGTGAACAGTTGTCTTTTCCTGCATTTATAGGCTCCAGTACAGAGAAGGGATGCAGTTTTCTGCACTTAACAGATTATTGTAGCTGTTCACCTGTGAGCTCATATCCACATACTACTCATTGTTTATTGACAATCTGATTGTGTAAATTATTTGCGAATGCACCAGTAGTCATCCTTGCAGTATCAGCACAATATCAATACTGAGGAATTAATTCAAAAATATTGTGATATTTGATTATGTCCATATCAGCCAACTGCCAATAAAGAAAAAATGTTGTAGGTGTTTTCCAGACTGTGCATCTATCCCTTCTAGTTCTTAACAATTCTGTCTCCTCCTCTTTAAAGGCATATGCAGACTACATTGGATTCATTCTGACACTGAATGAAGGTGTGAAAGGGAAGAAGCTCACATGTGAATACAAAGTGTCTGAGGTATGTTGTCTACCTTATTAGTGGGCTATAAAATCATGTTTCTTATTATGTGCAGCTTCCAAATTATAATCTATCCACAAGTTATTGGTCCTCAATATTTAAAGGAATACTCCAGCCATTACTTTGTTATGATGATGGAATACTGGTGTGAAGAAAGTTTGAAATCTCTGAAAGCTCATTTTCAGATCGTAGTGGAATGAATGGAAACCAATGGCTGGATAAAAGAGAGGAAAAATGATAACTGATTTCTAAAATATGACTGCTTGGTTTGGGAAAAGATTAGCAGAAACATGAAGTATGTACATCTTGTATATACTATATTAGGCTGCATGCAACATCACAGGTATGGTCCTTTAATGACAGCCAGTCTAAGTTAGCACCGTTCATAGAGAAACTGTTTTGTCATTGTGTGACAGACAGTGGAAAAGATCCTTGGTCTGTTGGGGACTCTGGACCGCTGGATAAACGAAACGCCTCCTGTTGACCAGCCATCCCGTTTTGGGAATAAGGCCTACAGGACCTGGTATGCCAAACTTGATCAGGTGGGTTCACGCACATACACACACAAACACACAGAGACTCACATACACACACACACACGACTAACAACCACTCCACAAGAAAATTTAGTTGTCTATCTGATTGCATCAAGGAAAACGGTTGGTGTCTCAGTCCACTTGTAGTGCCCCCACGTTTAGCACTCACCCATTCTCTCACTCATGTTCATGCACACACAGCCACATGCTCTTTATCTAGATCCCCTGCAGCTCCCAGCTGATGTTGATCACCAGTGGTGTGTATGTAGGAGGCAGAGGCCTTGGTGTCAGCAGTGCTTCCAGCAGACCAGCAGGCAGCAGCGGCAGAGATAGCCGTCTATCTGAAAGAGGCTGTGGGCAACCCCACCAGGATAGACTATGGAACAGGTAACAGTGTCATAATGGTGTATATATATGTGTGTGTGTGTGTGTGTGTGTGTGTGTTTACAAATGCAATTAGTAAATTAGTCCTATTTTCACACTATGTTGTCTTCAAGGGAGTGTCGAATATTTGAGCAAATATCCTTGTATTGTGGCTCCCTGTGGGAATTACAGTTCAAATAATGTATGCAGTGATGCACTTCACAATGCTCTCATAGCCCACAATGTTTTGTCCTAATGTCAGTGCATTAGATGATCAAGATGTTATTATTAATTCATGCTCAGGCCAATAACTAAGAAATACAATTTAATTATGCCTAATACATAGATAGTCCAGGATAGCTCTTTGACTATACTGGAATTGCCACAGATGTAATGGTTAATATTTAGGGTCAAATACACCAATACAAATATCTAAAAGTGGGTTGTTCATTGATTGAAAGAGGAACGCTGCACTTGACAGTCAGGTCTCATTAATTGCGAGCTGGTTGGGATGATTTGGATCATATTTGTCACCAGAATCTTGTGAGAAAAAAGTCCTTTTGACCATCTTGAGGTAGAGCTGTTGCTGTTTGGGCTTCATACTGGGATTAATAAAAAAAAAAAAAAACCTTGGAATTTTGTCAAACTGGTCCATTACAACCAGTATACTGTACTACATTCAACACCCCACCTCTTCCAATATGGATACATGTACAAGTTACATGTGTGCAGCTCATATTTTTGGCATGTCCAATAGGCACCTGAAGGCACCATGATGTTAATTTGTGATGTCAACTCAGTTGGAGGGTGCGCACAATATCATCAGTCTGTGATTGTCCGCTAGGTGTATCAAAGACCACATGTAAGGTACCAAAGTAAAGTTGGTGGGGGAGAAAGACACATAAGATGTAATGGTCAGTCTTCTGCAGGGTCAAACTACATCAGTCTTTTTTTTTTTTTTAATGTTTTTGCTAGTGCTGCTAGACTCGCTGCCAGCCCACAGGGACCAGAACTCGTCATTTTTATCCCTGGGACAATGTCTGACAGCTACTATGTATCTGAGGTTGTCAGACATCTGCCACTGTGTCCGTTGAGATTTTCACTGTCTACGGAAATCAAAAGTGGAATCATTCTTAAGGACAAGTCTGCCACTCACTTCTGTTTACTTCATACCGAAATGTACTACCAATAAGATTAAATTTTTATGGAGAAAATACTCCTGTTTTTTATTCAGCAGGCTGCGAGTAGTACACTAGTTCTATAATTCAAGAGTTAATATTCTGTTTCTGCACTTTGCATCTGATAAGCCCTCTAAGAGTGAGGTGTTTTTGTTTGTGTGTGTGTCTGTGTGTGTGCATGTTTGTGTTTTATTTGTGCAGGTCATGAAGCTGCTTTTGCTGCCTTCCTTTGCTGTCTCTGCAAGGTTGGAGCTCTTAGGGTAGATGATCAACTGGCTATCATTTTTAAAATTTTTAACAGGTGAGCTACCCCTGCTTGTGTTTTCTTAAGATTTCAGTAATAAGGCATCTGTGTGTTTAGTTTCCAGTTGATCGGAGGTAATGAAATTATGTATTATGCAGTTAAAATAAAGCAAGTCTCTATGTAGAAATGCTTCCTGTAGATAAGAGGAAAAGCAGTTGATGAATGTAGGTACGCAGTTGATGTATGATCCTCCAAAACACATTCCAGTGATTTTGCATGTTAAGCCTAAAATATACAAAATATATACATTATTCTTCAAGTTTCTGGTAATCTTTTCCTAAAGCAAGCAGTCGTGTTTTAGCAAGTTCAGTTTACCTGGTGTTGAGATCTCTACACACTCTAACCCTCTGTCTGTCTAATCTGTCTTTAGCTAAATGTTTGTTTTGAAACAGTTGTTTGTTGTTGAGGTCTCTCGGTGTATTTAGTGAAATGTTGGTTTTTCAGGTATCTATCAGTAATGCGGAAGCTGCAGAAGACGTACAGAATGGAGCCAGCTGGAAGCCAGGGAGTTTGGGGACTGGACGACTTCCAGTTTCTCCCTTTTATCTGGGGCAGTTCCCAGTTTATAGGTAAGAGCCTTGTTCTCTCAGTTCAGTAAAAGCTGTGAGAAGTAAGAACAGCCAATCTGTGCAGTTTGGTGTGAGGGTTGCAGCGGTGTAGTGGACTTGGGGACTGGGTGGGGTGGTGTCCCCCTCACCTCCGCAACCTGTCTCCTCTGTTTCCTGCACTTTGATCCACCTATGAATTGATAAGTTTGTCCAGTTCCTAAATAGTTTGTCCACTCCTTATCCCCTTGATGCCTTTCACAAGCATTTAACCCTGGAAAACCTGAGCAAAGTCATTGATTCCCTCTAGAAACATGGAGGAAATTAGGAATAAATTATATAAACACACACACACACACAATTACCAAACTTTTTTTTTTTTTTTTTTTTTTTTTTTTACAGAAAATTAGTAAAACATGCCTGGAAGATTTGGAAAATTAGCAAAAAATATTTTTTAAAAATTACAAGAAAATTATTATATATGCAGTGTATTTAAAATTATTTTTACATAGTAAATACAAATTTTACACAAGAAGTTATTTACAAGTAGTGCATGCTTTATACATAATGTTCCTGTGCAGATTGCACAATAGGGCAGATAGATAATGCCTTCCATACAAACTGTGAAAGTGCTTAAGTTTTGTAAACAGTTGCAGTTCTCCTCAGTCCTCACCCAGAAAATCTTTAGATCCTGTGTGTTGGTAAAGGTCTCTGATTTGAGATGTCTACCAGACTTGAAAAGGTTAATGTATAAATCTTGGTTTAAATTTTCAGAAGTAAAATTAAGCATGTACTGTTTCAGTTTTTCTTGCTCTGCGACCATTCACTGCATACATTTAGATGAGGAGCCTGGGGTTCTGTCAAGTACTTTCACTTAGGAAAGTCATTGGTGCCATCTAGTGGTATTTATGTGCAGTTACATGTGTTTTACCCTCAGATCACCCCACACTGGAGCCTCGGCACTTTATCGATGAGAAGGTGGTGAATGAACATCACCAAGACTACATGTTTTTGGAGTGCATCAAGTTCATTAACGAGGTGAGGCAGACGCGTTACATCGATGCAAAAATTTTTTTTTTTTTTCTACAGGGTGCCTGCAGGTCATTAAAAGAGCTTATAATGTCTTAAAGTCAGTTTTACAAATATTTGGCCTAAACTGTCATTGTTTATAATCTATATAATTAATCTGATTTAATTCTGATTTAGCTATTGGAAATTAATAGTCAACCACAGCTGCAGATGGTTCTCTGCATTCGTGGAAAAGGGTTAATCATTGCATCAGCAAACCGAGGAAAGGGAAGTAGAGAGAGAATTTAGAGACACCCATGACTTTTTTCCAATTTTTTAAATAAGGACTATGAGAGTGGGAAGCGGGGAGGGTGCAGGTTGTGGGAGCACATCCTGTTCCTCTCCCCCAGCCGGACTTAACCCCCTCCTCCTCCACCTCCTCCTCCTCCTCTTCCTTTTCCTCCTCCGAATGGCAGACTGGGTCATGAGAGGATGCTGCTGTTGTGTCAGGAAGGGCCTTTTCTTCTGTCACCTTTTCCCTCTCTGAAGTTCTCTAATTCTCTTTCCGTTTTGCATGACGTCTCTCTGGCATTGGCCTCCCATATGTTAATTTTTATTTGGAGCTCTTGGTTTCTGTGTTTACTTCTTTATGTCGCAGTTTTAAGTCTTTCCCTCTCGCTGTGATTCAGTTTCTCAAATTGGAGGTGACAAGAGGAAAATAAGGGGAGCTCTACTCACTCTCTTGGAGTAAGAAAGAGATAGGGTGTCACTTATCTTTCTGAGTGGATGCGTGTGGATATTTCCATCCTTGATTATATACAGGAGTATCAAATGTCCTTACAAGGACAGAAAGATGAGGAAAATTGGTCAAAGTGAGGACATATTCTTGGTTCTCACTTCTTTAATGAGTTATGTTAGAATTAGGACTTGGTTTTAGTGCTAAGGTAAGAAATGGGAGATGTTTAGATTGGTTTAGGGTTGGGATTTGGATTGAGGATTAAGAATATAGTTAGATTTAGGAATTTACAGTTTAGGCATATATGTTAAGATGGGGTTAAAGAATGAACTCTGTCACTGAAGGTCCTCACATGCATAGTAATAGAAATATGTCTTTGACTATTTGTCTTTCTGTTTTGCTGTCCTCCATATTGATGCATGTACAGTGGCAGAGTGACATCACATTCTTTACCCTTTTCTCTGTTAGTTCCCTTTCTTACTTCTGGCGTGATGCTTGTTTTTCCTCTTTTTGTTGTTGACTGTTTCTCACACAAGACTTATAATCGTGCAGTACTCCTTATGTAGGCTTGAGTATTTCCCTCTCACACACACACGTGTTGATACTTATAACTCAAGCTCTGTCTAATTTGCACATAAGGATCTATCCCACCATGCTCTGAATCCCTCTGATTTTGTGTGTGTGTGTCTGTGTGTGTCTGTGTGTGTGTGTGGAGTCCTAAGCTCCTATGAGTCATTTCCTTCCCTACATACTGCTGTGAATCACTTCGTCCTCAAGGAGCTAAGGGTTAACTCCACCCCTCCCTTCCCCCATTCTCCATTCCGGAAAGTGTGTGTGTGTGTGTGTGTGTCTGGTTGCGTGTGTGGTTGGGTTGATTCTGATAACAGCTGCAGCAACCAGACATGCCAGATAAGTTCAAAATCTCACCCGCTACTCAGGCACCAAAAATTACATCAGTCAACCAGATGGTGACGCTCTGACAATCGGCTTGATGTTTTTGCCTCCAACATTTGAACCCTTTCTGTACTTTGATCTCATCTTCAGCAAATTTGGCTCACAGCATGTCTAGACATTCCCAAAGAAAAATCAAGAAATGGATCTTAAATTTGTTGCCAAAATTATGCTGTGTTCGCTTTTACTCAAACCTCTGACCCTCTGACCTGTGACAACAGTAAAAACTTGGGATAAATCTCACGAGAAGAAGAAACTCCTTGGGTAAAAAACAAAGAAAAGAGCATCCTTTTTCCGGTGTGGTGTCTGTGATTTTGGTATAATAACTGATACTGAAACCCATTTCTTGTAGTAATAATTAGAGATGAGTCATGGTTATGGAGTAAGTTTCTCCGTAACATTGCACAGTAAGGATGAATTGCATTAATGTTTCACTCTTCCTCTTCTCTTTGTCACTCATCCTGCGCTGCTCTGTAGATGAAGACAGGTCCATTTGCTGAGCACTCAAACCAGCTGTGGAACATCAGCGCTGTCCCCACCTGGTCCAAAGTCAACCAGGGCTTGATCAGAATGTACAAGGCCGAGGTATGCAAGCTTTATTTTCTGCCATGTTTCGTTTGGAATCGTCAGCTACAGTACACAAATTTTGGAGTAGAGCTTGGGCGATATGGACAGAATCAAATATCACAATTTTTTTGGCCTATTACCTCGATGCCGATATTGTGATGATACTGTAGGGATGACTGTTGGTGCTTTCAAAAAATATTTACACAAGATTTTTGATGAACAATCATTAGTAATGTGGATATGATGACCAAGCAGGTAGAAGCGAATATCAGAACAGCTGCAACAGTCAACTAAGTTAAGAAAAATTACATCCCTTTGTAATGCAGCCTTTAAAAAACGGATCCATTTGATCTTAAAACAGCCCCAAGCTGTGGAAATGAGTGCACAACCAATGACAGACTACCAGAAAGGTTTTATTTTTATTTACCAAAAAGGTTTTGAGCCGATGGCAATGAGGGAGTTCATAAATTTTTATTTTTTTTTATTTTTTTTAAAGTAAATATTTTTTTAAAAACTGACTCAGTGTAACTGGGGGAAAAACTGTATAAACTGGCCACAGTTGTCCCTGCTGAAAATGCTACACAGTATGAGCTGTAGTACAAACAGTAGTATTAATATCATTAAATGTAGTAGAGCTAGTATTTGTATCAGCACTCATCAGATATTGACTAAAGGGAATACTAAAAATAAACTTTAGTAGTATTAGCATTAGAAGTTGTACTGCAGTAGCTGCAGTAGTAGTAGTAGGTGCTCTAACTTATATCAGTGATAAAAGCAGCAGTGGTAGTAGTTCATGCTCTTGTAGTAACACAAGTAGCAGCTGTAGTAGTCATGGTGGTAGCATGAGTAGCTGTGATAATTGCAGTGTTACATACAGTGTAGCATATTAGTCCTTTTTGTAGTAGAATTACTAAGTATTGGTAATTAGCATTGTATTACTAAGACTAACACAGCAGCAGTAGTAACAGACTTAATTGTGATAGCTGTTTTAGTTGTAGTTCTAATAATGCAAGATATCCTTTGACATTGGAAGGATCATTTCACTCAAGTCATCACAACACAACAGTGCTGCTGCTTTTCGAAAACCTAATGTGGACAACTTCATTACAGCGAAGGCATACTGGTGTGAAGAAAGTTTGTAGTCTCTGAAAGCTCATTTTCATATCGTAGTGGAATGAATGGAAACCAGTGGCTGGATAAAAGGAAGGAAATGTGATGTGGGAGTTCTAAAATACAACTGCTTGCTTTGAGAAAAGATTAGCAGAAATGGGAAGTTTATTCATTTTGTAGATATTTTGC